>JAUZND010001623.1:0-13370 GCA_034780555.1 Coelogynopora nodosa
GACCATCTGTGTTTATCATAGATATTTAACTATAGTTGGGATAGATAGACCATCTGTGTTTATCATAGATATTTAATTATAGTTGGGATAGATAAACCATCTGTGTTTATCATAGATATTTAACTATAGTTGGGATAGATAGACCAGCTGTGTTTATCATAGCTATTTAACTATAGTTGGGATAGATAGACCATTTGTGTTTATAATATATATTTAGCTATAGTTGGGATAGATAGATCATTTGTGTTTATAATATATATTTAACTATAGCTTGATAGATTATTGATCTGTGTTTATAATAATACGTAGTAATTTTACAAATCTCGTTATATTGAATTGTGTAGATATATATTCTAGTAATACCTAATTTGACTAGACGTTAATTAAATATTTAAACTTGCTAACAAACAAATAAAGTTACAAAATATGCATTATAAAATTAACATTATAGGATTTATTTTGTAAATTATGCGAGTCACAAATGTTCTTTACATTATGAATAGGTCCTACCTTACTAAGTCTTGTAGTCTACAAAATTTTGTTTCATTTATAAAAAAATCTTTTTCAGTCCCGTTTTTTTCACTTGTATATATTCTTCTATCCAATAACTTAAACTTCCAATTGTAGCTCCATATAGCCGCGACGACTGTTGCATTGAAGTTGTCTGTTTTCTGTACAAATAATCAGGTTTAATACCAGCCAGAACTTGGACCTCTCTTTCAATGAAAGAACCTCTTTTGCTACAGTTACCTACCAACTCTTGTTGTTATAGTAACAAGGGATTGTGGACATAAGCTTTCTCAGTCTGCGACTTTAACATTCATTATTGTGCTGGGCTGGGCGGTAGGTCACAATATGTTATAGACACAAGAGGACAGTGGAGACATTTGGAAACAAAACATGTCAGAAACTCATGTAATAAGGGTCCAGTCTCCGTCACTTTCACCACAGGCAGGTGTACTTTAGTGGTATAGGAAATGTTGTGTACAGAACATTCACATATAACAAGTGCCTTTATTGCGTCATGTCTGTTACATAACATAATATTTGTATATTGTAGTTTGCTTGATTTAATTTGGTGTAATTAATAAGACTATTACATATCCATATAGTGGGTTACTTTAAGATATTCATATGTTGAATAAAAATAGTTAAGATCTACTATTATAATTGTTGACATCTTTTGACTATAATTTTCCGGAACAGTAATATATTAAATTATTATTTATATCGATTATGATTTGAAACTCTTACATATCGATTCAAATTTACACTTTAGACGAGATTTTTTTACATTATTATGATTTTAAATTAAAAGGTAAAGGCTCAACAACACAAATTATTTATTACGCCTGAGTTTTCGGTTTTTGAAAATTCAGACCGAAAATTAAGGTGTATTAAATAATTTCGTATTGTTGAGCGTTTACTTTTTAAATTATATTAGTGCCAACACAATATTCTCGGGATTATTATGATTTTAATTATGTTTATTGACTTTATTGTTTTCATTAATTGAAATTACATTTAAAAATAAATTAATTACTTTATTGTTGCAGTATGCTGCTTAAATATATTAAACATCTTCATTTTCAAAGTAAATTTCAAATGAGATCAATATTGATGTATTAAACTGAATATGTACTTATATATAGCGACATAATTATGGCGTTGTCCATTATCCACCGTATCTTCTAAAAGCATCGTAATCATTTACCATTGCTTATTTAGTCTACTATGGTCAGTGGAAACATGACCAGTCAACTCCCTCTGGATAGGTTAACAGTACCTTGACAGCTCTATTAGCTGCAATTTGTGTTTATGTGCGTGTTTGTTGCTCTCTTCAGGTCGGGTGAGGAACTTTGAGGACGCTTTCGACAAAGAAACGTCGTACGATGCCGGTAAAATCTCGTTGGCCCTCTATTCCGGTCTGTTCGCCTACGCTGGATGGTGAGTGCAGGGACCTAGTGTAGTCCTGGGATAGCACCAGCTGTTGCTTTTGGAAGGTTCAAATTGCAGTGTTCAAATTATCTATGTGTTTATAGTTTGGGGGGGAAGTAGCGAAAATTCAGATTTGAGTGTGTTTTTCATCACTTATAACCTATCATATAATATATGGTAAATCAATATTCAAAATCATGCAGATCACTTCGTCAATACATATTTGAAATTTAAATTATCTATATAGCGCCCGATTTTATACTATATTGTTGCATGATTTTGAATAATTTTTACATTGTTGCATGAAAATTTTGGGATTCTACATTTGAAAGTTAGGTACAGTAATATAGATTGCTTGATATTATTTATATTATTACTTATTTACTATATTAACTGATTGAATTGTGTTTTAATAAAACATAGAAAGAAATTTAAATAATCATTTTTATCGTAAATGATGAAGATATGAATTTTTTAATTTAAAAATGTTAAAGCATACGTTTCTAACTTTTTAATCCTGATAAGTAAATGTGTTTATTTCAGTTAAAACTTTGCGCATATCTTTAAATATTTCTAGTGGTTTTTACCAGTGCCGGATATTGGTCTAATTGATTTTCAATGTTGTGATAAATGAACGTCAATAAATAGACATTTTGCCCTCCTACGAACCAACTTATATAGACAGTAAATCGTAGATCATGACATCCACTGTTTCTCAAATTTTCTTTTCTCTATTAATTTCCATAACTTTCTACTTTGTAAACAACAAGCAGGTATTTAACATTTTTATGTGTTTTGTTACGACAACTAGCTTGAAACAATAAATTACGCTTAGTATGTTTATATCAAAAGCATTAAAATTGATTAATTAATTATTGATTTTCAGGAATTTCTTAAATTTTGTCACGGAAGAATTGAAGGATCCCTACGTGTAAGTTTGTCATTTGTTTTTTAAATCTATTTTTGCATTCGTATATATTTTTATTAAAAAAATTTGTTTAGAATTTAAATATTCTAATTAAATTAAACCTGATACTCGTACCTTTCCATTATGGATTAATACGGGAACGACATCTTAATATGATAACTGTTTAGAATGAACTCTTTATTTATATTATTTATCACGTGCGTTGCTTGGCTATTTTTACATGGTGTTCACTTGTTGTAAATCAATTATATACATAGAAGTTTTTACGAAGGTAACCATTGACTACAAAAATTATTTACAATATTGTTGGTTGTAATTACTGTTAGTCACGTTATTTTCCACCCTCCTTGTTTATAAATTGCCACTATACGCGTGGCTGCGTTCCTTGGCATTGTCTCTTTCTTGCGCAGTGCTTGTTGAGTTGATTGATTAGTGAGCTATTCACGTCATTCTGTTACAGCTAACCTTACTATTCATAATGACCAGCCACGTGATTGTAACAGTGTGTATAACGGTGTCCATGTTCTCTAGTTAAATTGAATGTTTTTCACGTGTTTCGTCTTCAGCTTGTTGTTTATTGATTATTTTATTTCTGTCTCGTGTACAGTGGAATCCCACCTCTCTCTCACTCGCTCACTCTCTCTCCCACTCCCACATAATATAGTATAATGTAAATAATGCTGATGAAATCTCAGTTTATCAATACGTCACCAATTTGTGCCGCCGAGTAATCCAGCAATGAAAGGATCAATGAATGAACCGCTTTTTAATATTAAGTCTAGACCATAGAAATATAAGTAATTTTAATTTCAGTGAGAAACCTTGCTTAATTCACAATTTCTATGATTCACGTATACTGACAACTGCACAAATGCACTGAATTCACATCACGATGTAGAATTCTGTGGGTGTGGCAATCTGTATTTTCCTGTTGATAAAATAGCTTATTTCATGCCAGAGGTACACAATGCCGGCTTGTCTACCAGAAGTGTGAGGTGTCGAGCCTCCATTGAGAACATAATAGAGTGAGAATTCATCAAACAAAGAACCACTAAGATCATCTTTCTATGTCACGAGGGCCAAGGTTATGTTTGTATTTGACGGTACGCTATTCTTCTATTTGCATATAGTTAACATATTGAGATGGTTTTGAAGTCACTCAACTCTTGAAAGTATATCAATGATGGTAAAGCAGACTCAAGCCGGTGGTAATATATTTGTTTGCTATATGTGTGCCACAACCATTTGACTGCCATTTATGTGTTTACTAGCTTACGTAATAAATATTGTTCTTAGGGTTCGGAATCATTCAATCGAAAGGTCATTCAGTCGCTGTTATTTTGAATGGAAGTAGCCTTCTTGGATGATTGCTAGCATATCGGAAAGTTTCCGACGTGGGGTCCCGTAGCCTTGGTTTTCCCCAGGGCCCGATTGGATATTTTTTGGATTTTTTCACACTTTCACTACTTATTAAGATACCTTAAGATAGTGTACATTTTAGTCCTCTTTTCTTTCCATTTATATTATAAATATCATTTGTTATGCTTTATGATCCGACCTGTCCCCATTTATTCTTCTGGTTTTTTGGATTTGACAAACTGTTTTTAAATCCACAGGTTTTACTTGCCATCTTTTCACTTCAGTTTAACATAGAGTACAAACTATGTTTCGATTGTAAACGGTTTTATAAATATAATTTGTCGTTTGATGATAACACGTTCCTTTTTTTGACCTTTCTCGAATGTTGCTTTTTCCTTTAAACCATCCTTATATTATTATGACATTTTGTTTATTATTTGACTGTCGCTTTGATTTCTGGTTATTTTTTAATTTCTAATTTTGATTAGTTTTATGGTGATGTTGAAGAATTGAACAGAATGTGTTCATTTACTATTTATTTGTTTCATTTTAAAATCCGACACCTACATTATATATTTAAACATGTAGCAACATTATAAACAAACATAGAACAGAAAATTGCTTTTTTGAAATAATTATTTGAATGGTTCTTTACTTTGTATAATTTTTGTTGTTACATTTATTTGCCTTCCAGGAATCTTCCACGTTCCATTTACTTGAGCCTTCCTCTCATCACCGTCATCTACGTGCTGGCTAATATTGCTTATTTTGTGGTTCTCACTCCCATGGAGATCATTCAATCCGATGCCGTTGCCGTGGTAAGTGTTCCTTCACATTTTAATCCCAAAAACCGATTTTTGTAATCTTTTGTTTATTTTCAAATTTGAACCGGGGTCATAAAGTCATTGTTACTTAATATTGAAATTCGTTTCCATAATCCAGTGACGCCTAGAATATGAGATCGGGATGTTATCTTCGTACTTAATGAGAATAAACAGATGATTATATGGTCTGGTTAGTCTATTGTAGCAAACGTTCCATTCGTAAGCAATGTATACAACCTTGTTCTTATTAGAAGGCACACAATATTATGAGAAATGGTCAATAATAGATATTATATTCAAGTGATTAAATTTTTTAGGAATATAGTTCAACCGTCTGATTAAATAACTAAAATAACTAGCCAGAGCATATCCCCGTTCTCTCTCTCTCTCTCTTTCATACATTTTTTTGAGTAGTTAATTTGGATATCTAAAATAACTAAAAATCGATCAGGACATTTTCCGTAAATCTGACAACTCTCCAGAAGTGTTTTCGAACAATTGTTTCATAAAGATTGTTATACCTAATATCTTTGGTTCGCGCTTTTCTCTATATTGATTAAATTATATATTTTTAATATACTTGATTTATCTTTTCTCTGCCTTTATTTCGCGTTAAAATTCATTTTGTCTTGTTAAACATTTTGATTTAGTTTAAAAATCAATGAATACACTTTTAGTTTTTTAACGTAACAAATAGATTTTGGTTTTAGTTCTTTTAAATTTCTGATAATTTTCTGAAACTTTATTTTCAAAATTGGCGGCTACTATTTTTATTCATATATCATAAACATTTATAATAGTTGCAAATCTTTTATTTACTATTATCTAAATTTCATATGGCTTCAAAAAGTTATCATTTTCTCTAATTTTCTTTTTTCTACAATTTGGATCCAGCGAGCAAATTATGTTGTCTATTAAATTATATATAATGTTCATATTTTCAGTCTTTTGCAAACAGCCTTTACGGCGTGATGTCCTGGATTATGCCAGTATTCGTTTCGTTATCCTGCTTTGGAGGTGTCAATGGACTGTTGTTTACGTCTGGTCGGTACGTTTGCAGTGGTCATAATGCAAACAAAAATATGTAGTTTATAATACGGTTAACAGTCAATATTATTTAAACTTCAGGGTAAAAATTTTGATTAAAAAAAATTTTTTTTTTACTACTTGTTAGTTTAACCAGTAGCAACAAAATTATTACTTGAATTAAATTATAATTGTATATTTATTGACTATTTTTATGTGATATTGTCTATTGTGATATGTTTTTTATTTTGAAGGCTGATCTACAAGGTTATCTGCTATCTAGTGGTATGAAACTATATTTATTTAGCTGTTTTATTCCTTACGAAATAATATTTTTGGGGTGGCATTTTATAAAGTTATATTTTAAAAAGATACTAAACATTTTGATTCTCTAAATTGGATATTAAATTATAAAGTAGTAAAAGGTAGAATATATAGACCAATTTTAATTTGTAGTTCACTTCAGATTAAAAAAACTCCATCCAAATTAATTATAAACGAATTTATATTTAAAATTAAAAGTTCAATTGAATGAAAAAAAATAAACCAATATTGTTTCACTTTGATAACATATGTTACATTACTTATTTGCACTTATAACTGTTACTAGGCATTTTATTAACATCGGTATATATCGATCCGTATGTTCTTCCTGCAGTCTCAACTATGTGGGCGCCCGGGATGGTCAACTGCCGGAGATGATGGCCATGATTCACTCGACACGTTACACTCCAATGCCAGCGATGCTCTTCACGTGCCTCCTAACTCTTATCATGTTCGTCTCCACTGATATCTATCAACTGATCAATTATATGAGCTTTGTTCAGTGGCTCTCGGTAGCTTGCAGCATCTTGGGTGAGCGTATAAGCATACATTACTAGTGGCGTATTGCGGGAGTTAGATTATGTCATTAGTGATGCTTAATGGTTACAAAATATCTGTTTCATATTAATCTGTAAAATTGATCTAAGGTGAATTGTTATTGATCCATATTCATTGTGTCTACAATGAATTGTTATTGATCCATATTCATTGTGTCTACAATGAATTGTTATTGATCCATATTCATTGTATCTACAATGAATTGTTATTGATCCGTATTCATTGTGTCTACGATGAATTGTTATTGATCCATATTCATCGTGTCTCTACAATGAATTGTTATTGATCCATATTCATTGTGTCTCTACGATGAATTGTTATTGATCCATATTCATTGTGTCTACGATGAATTGTTATTGATCCATATTCATTGTGTCTATGGTGAATTGTTATTGATCCATATTCATTGTGTCTACGATGAATTGTTATTGATCCATATTCATTGTGTCTCTACGATGAATTGTTATTGATCCATATTCATAGTGTCTACGATGAATTGTTATTGATCCATATTCATTGTGTCTACGATGAATTGTTATTGATCCATATTCATCGTGTCTCTGCAATGAATTGTTATTGATCCATATTCATTGTGTCTCTACGATGAATTGTTATTGATCCATATTCATTGTGTCTCTACGATGAATTGTTATTGATCCGTATTCATTGTGTCTCTAAGATGAATTGTTATTGATCCATATTCATTGTGTCTACGGTGAATTGTTATTGATCCGTATTCATTGTGTCTCTTAACTGTTATCTGTTTGATTCAATCTAATTGTGTAACACGGAATTTCTGTCCTCAAGATAATAGAGTACAAAATTGTGAAATGTGATACTACGTATTTATATTGAATACTGATATTATCGATGAGAAATATTAAACATTTTACTATAAGAATGGTGAGAATTGATCAGTTTCTTCACTTCAATAACGTTTACGTTCTGAAGATTTAAATATTATTGTAGACAAAATAAATGAACTATGCTTTCATCATAATACAATTTTTTAGTAAAATTAAATTTGAGCTTCAAAATCAAAACACCAATAATTTATATGGTTTATATCTTTTAAAATATAGTATGTATGTAAAATATATTATATAATATGTTATATATGCCAATATATGATAATAATAATCATATATAATAATATGATGATAGTAATCAAGATGTCATGATAGTAATCAATATTATATATGATGATAGTAATCAATATATGATGATAGTGATCAATATATGATTATAGTAATCAATATACGATGATAATAATTAATATATGATGATAGTAATAAATATATTTTGATAAAAATCAATGTATAATGATATTATTCAATATATCATGATAATAATCAATGTATGATGATAGTAATCAATATATCATGATAATAATCAATTTATCGTGAATAATAGTAATCAATATATGATAATAATCAATTTATCGTGAATAATAGTAATCAATATATGATAATAGTAATCAATATATCATTATAATAATCAATATATCATGATAATAATCAATGTATGATGATAATAATCAATATATCATTATAATAATTAATATATCATGATAACAATCAATTTATCTTGATTAATAGTAATCAATATATAATGATTGTAATAGTAGTAGGAGACATCTCGACTCTGGACCAAGACCCCCCTCCCCTGAATTTTTTTAATTTTTTATTTTGGATGCACTTTGAATGCTGACCTAGATCCCCACTGTTTAGTTCACTCTAGTTAAGTATAAATAGAGACACTGTTACAACTAGAATTCATTCTGCTTCCAAATTTTACCACGAATGGTCGTATTCGCCTAAACTTGCCAATTAACAATTTCATATAATGGCAACCCCCTCCCCCTCAATTATTATTATTTTAATTAAAAATTTGTTACATTTGTTAATTGCCGATGCTTAATATAATTAGAGACACTGTTGCTACTAGAATTAATTAATTCTGCTTCCAGTTCTCACCAAGTCTTGACTAAACTTGCCAATTCACTATATTTTATTTTATATAATGGCAATAACCAAATAGTATCACAAAAGAATATTCGGAACACCAAAATTAAGATAAAAATTATCTATAACACTACAAGAGACCATCTATAATTTTTTTTATTTAATTGATCAGAAGAACGTTTAATGATTATTTTTTTCACGAAACGACATTTAAAAATATAAATAAATGTAATATTATTCAAATTGTACATTTTGTATAATTATCCAGTTTCCCAAAAGGACATTTTGAACACCAAAAATAAGATGTATTTGCCTAACATGTAAGCAAATATAACATATATTATAAATGAACTAAATAGCGAACTATATAAATTAATGGAAAACACACACTCAATAATTAGATGTCATGATAATTAGATGAAAATTCACATATATGACTAATCTGAAATAACAATAATTAGGGTGGTGGCCATTATATGAAAACTTTTATTGGCAAGTTTAGGCGAGTAAGACCCATTCGTGGTAAGAGCTGGAAGCAGAATGAATTCAAGTTGCAACAGTGTCTCTATTTATACTAAGCTAGAGTGCACTAAACAGTACGGATCTAGGTCAGCATTCAAAGTGCATTCAAATTTTTAAAAAAATAATTAAGGGGAAGGGTTCTTGGTCCAGAGTAGACATGTCTCCTACTACTAGTAATCAATATATGAAAATGGTAATCATTATATGTTGATGGTAATCAATATTAATGTACTTTTTGTGTACTATAACTATATGTCGCCGTTATCAATCGTCGTTATTCATTCATAGCAATCGTGCATTTATCCAACATATACGCACGATTTATTTTGGTTTCCTTATTGATATTAGTTATAAGAACATGTTGTGGAATATCATATTTTAAATCAACCATATCCCCCCCTGTTAGGAATGATGTACCTACGTCATACTAGACCAGAAATGCATCGACCAATCAAGCTCCATTGGACCATCCCAGTTCTCTTCCTCGTCTTCTGCCTCTTCCTGTTGGTGATCCCTCTCTATACAGAACCAAAGGATACCGGGATTGGTCTGGCTATGATGCTATCGGGCATACCGGTCTACTGGTTTGGAGTCGCCTGGAAAAAGAAGCCCAAGGCTTTTGTCAAGAAAATGAGTGTGTTCTTTTTAGCTCTCCTCTCACCTCCTATTTTTTAGTAGTATTTAGCAATTGTTGATAGATATTTAGCAATTGTTGTTATTAGGAAGTTTTAGTAACGACAATTTAGGCAGTTTTTGTCATACAAATATTAGATATATTAAATGCAACCAATCCAACAAATTATTATTGAATTATTTTTTGAAAGATATATGTACATAATTATGCTTTATTTGTAGTCGTACAAATTTCCATCAAAGAGTACGATGAAAAGTTGATGTTTTGTAAAGTCATACATTTTTTTGTAAGACTTTAAATTTTTAATGAAAGCATGGAATGTAACTTCGTAGTTATGTATAGTTTAAATAATATAATTTATAAAAAAATTAAAAATATTTGTAAAAGGATTTGATAATAATAGATTTAAATTATTTTTTTGAAATTCTAATACTTTTATAAACATTTAGTACGTTTTCAATTTTCGAACGTGTTTACTAAAACTTATATATTTTATAATTTTTTGACCCGTTAAAACTGGTTAAAACTGGTTTGACTGATCAAAATTTACATGATGTATGTGAAAATGCGAAATTCTTTATTATTTTTGAGAATTATAATTTTCGATTTTTACCAAATTTATGTACTTTAAAATATAAGGATTTTTCGAAATTTTAACCAATTTTTCAAAACTCAAGCTGCAAAATTAACTGCCTAACACTATGAGTGGCTAAAATTAGGTAGCTTGTAATTGAGAATTTTAAAATTAATGCGAAGTTGTGACCGTGACACACCCTATCATACTACTTATATAAGTAGTTATAATATATACTTATATAGTTAATTATGTATTTAATTAAGTATGCACATGCTGCATCTTATCATCAATCTCTCTCCTTTCAGACCGTTTCACCCGCTTCATTCAAGAACTTCTCTCTGTGGTTGATTCGTAGACACATCCAACGTTGATATTGTGAATCCTCTTTCAGAAATGATGCTACTGGCATCTTCAATTACATCTATTTCATTTTAACTCTGGCTATTTTTCTTCCTACTATTCGCATTGA
This sequence comes from Coelogynopora nodosa, assembly GCA_034780555.1. Lineage (NCBI taxonomy): Eukaryota > Metazoa > Platyhelminthes > Proseriata > Coelogynoporidae > Coelogynopora > Coelogynopora nodosa. Next base: position 11,124 of record JAUZND010001623.1, read on the forward strand.
AATTGTAATTCTTTACTTCTTCTTCAACCCATGTCTTCTTTCTCTTGTTCATATGTAGCATTTTACTTAATCGGCGTCTTAGTCTCCATCTTTTGCTTTTTGCTATTCTGTGTTCCGTCAATGAGTGCCATATTCGTATTGTAGCTTAATATTTATTGTTTATATGTTTTTTTTTAAATCTCTGTTACATTTACGAATCTTCATGTTACTGGAATTTATGCACCAAATGATCCGTACTTTTTTAATTTATTATTTTTAGATATGGTGAAGTGAGCATGTTATTATTTTACCACTTAATTATTTTACGCTCTGTTGTTGCCTTTCATACCATTTTCAAGCTGAAACATGTTGTAAAATATACACGGAGACTCGTTATTGTACCTAGTCATAGGAGCGCCATTGTCTGCCTGCTTTCTGTGTTCGCTGACAAAGGTGAACTATATATGTAAATGGAAACAAGTATTTGACAGCTCCCATTTCACTATCTACTACTATAAACTATTATATTTTTAATTATATAAGTTGTATATTGATGTCTCAGGCCTTTATTTGGCATTTTTTGTGCGATATATTTACGTTTTTGTTAGATGATGAATCTCCATGATATTATGCATGATACATGCCTTACATCATAGATTTAGTTGTCCACCATTCTTCAATGCAATTCTAGTAACAATTTTTTAACTAAATGAGGCAAGGCATTTATATATATATATATATATACCTAAAAACATAGAATTTCTGTGAAATAAACTGTTTTTACTTTTTTTTGAAGTTATGAAAATTATCATATTTAATATTTTTCCATTTGGTGGATCATGTATTTTTCATATTTTGTCAAATTCAAATTGTAGGTGTCTTTGAAAGGGGCTTCATATCTCAGTATACATTTTTCTTGTGTATAAATAAACTATTATGTCTGTACAGTCAGTGTAATTGTATATTACTGTGTGCTGTTGAAATGTTTTTTTTTGTAGAATTTGTGTGCAAGATCATAATTGTGTTCAGGCTTTACTTCTTGTTTATCGGAGGTTATTTTGCATTGCTTATTAATTATATTTTAATAAATGGATTAAATATGTATTCTATTAATATAGTTCACTTGCCCAAGACTTTAACGTGAGCGCTGTATTCAAATCAAAACGTATTCGATTATTTCGCTTGAACTTTGCCTATGTAAGCCATTATGTCTGATTCTAAAATGATAGAAACATAGATATTTGTGCAATCTCGCATATTTATTAAATAAGTGGCAAAAAATGTACCTAGTTATACATGTTTCGTGATACTAAAAAAGACTGGAAAGGAAGAAAAACAGAATGCAATTGTCGAAAAATTGTCATTGACTAGAATGGAATCATACAGATTCCTAATTCGGAATTATTCATATCATACTGTCATTTGGTTAATATAAATGATAACCGTAAATGTGTACTTTTAGCTTGGATAGATCGATATTATACCTTTAGTGAACGTCACCACTAACGTATATTATATACTTATAACATGTAACCATGACAACCAATTGACAGGCTGGCATTTCATATTGTTCAATTCGTTTTCTGTCGAGAAAAATTAAAAATGTTTAAAAATATCGGTTTATTATAGTAAATTCTTTGTTTTCTCTTAAAATATTACTCATTTCCGAAAATTTTATTCGGCATGTTGAATAATTTATAAAATATATTTAAAATAAGTATTTTTTTCAATAGCGGCAATTTATAATATAAAAATAAATAATGTAAACCAATGCATATTTCTACTTTTTAAATGAAATTAAATATAATTTTTATAGAAGAACAAATAGTACATGATGCTGATTACACATATCAAGCTAAAATTTATTAATTGAAAATAGTTAAATATTTATAAACGTCGAATTCGGTTTTCTAATATTGTTTTATTATTGTGAAACGGTTTTCTATAATCAATCAATAACTATCAAAGTGAAAGAAATTTCAATGTTAACCGCGTAAATTATTATACAAACGGTATTTTATGTTTTTTATTGTAATCTAGTCATTATGATAAAACAAGACGATTACATAATAAGAATAATGTATATATTTAGAAAAACATGAGTATACGTAACGTTTTAACTGGTTAATAAGGACAAGGTTCGAAAAAGAATACAGCAAAATCGCTCTTGAAGAAACTTTAAAAAAACGTTAAAGTCAAAAGTGTTTACATTAAACATAAGGTTCTGTACAGTTTCATATAATTTCTGGTATGAAATTCTTCGTGTCA
>JAUZND010001624.1:0-13369 GCA_034780555.1 Coelogynopora nodosa
ATGTTAGTCACATGACTAGGAACCAGAGGTTCGAAAATTTGTGAAATTATACTTTTTAACCTACAGCGAGTGCTTCTTATTTTTTTCATCAAATTAATTGTTTATGACATTTATTTTCATGTAAAGTCGTGGTGAGAGTTATGGTGTCCAAAATTCCACATAATGGGGGTTTGAAGCAATGATTGCATGAACGTTTGTTATTGTCAATATTGAGCTGACTATTACAAAATAGAAGCCAATCTTTTGGTTGTTTAGTTTCGATTCAGAATTAGATGAGTGGATATATTCTAATAAAATAGCTTAAGTCAATTCGTCAAAGGTCCGCTGTTATGCTTGTTCATGAAAAGATTCGTTACCATCATACTGAAGATTATTTAAAGATTAATTTTATTCACTGCTACTATTTTAGTAGAGGTGTTTTCTTTTTATCAATTTTATTTATATCATTTTGTAATGCCTAACCTTCTAAAACTATTCCAATTAAATATTTTATAATTTTTTTTGTTTTTTTGTTTTAGAAACATCTATCACACCTATAACATTCCTCACAATTGAATCAATAAGAGCCATACATTATTTAAAGCCAAAAGATCCCATTGGATTTAAATTTAGTAGATGGACAGCATGGACACAACCATCTTGTCTTATGAATACAAGTACGTTTCAAAAAAGTATTTTATATTTCTAAAATAGATTGTTCATATTGATCAAACATTATACTCTGTGGCACCGAGTCAGATAACATTTAATATAGTATTATTAAATAACTAGTGTAATGAATAATTACCATTATAACTGAGGTTATATATTTCACCAATGCGTTATCGACATACTAGAATGTATACAGTATTTTTTATAGAATATTAATTATACGTATATCGTGTCATCATATCTTAATTCTACTATAAAATATTCATCTATGTGTGAGGAAAATATATCTTTGAACGACAAAAGTATTAAAAATGTTAATGGAATTTTCACAAAAAAATGTCTGAGATATCATTAAAACAAAGTGATAGTATGCATTATATAATATTTTGATTTGAAATCATTTTAATAATTCTAATAATTGTATTCTAATATTTCTAATTATACGTTATATAATATTTTGATTTGAAATCATTTTAATAAATCTAATACTTTTATTCTAATAAATTATAGTAGTATAGAAGGTCGTATTCCCGTTGGCCGATTTCAAATAGCTCAAGGTCGTTTCCAAATTAATTAAGGGCTTCCGAATTTTGGACTCCCCAGTCGATTTAGGAATTCTATGAGGAGGGGGGATTCCCAAAAGGTAAAACAATTTTGGTGTTTACGGTAACAATAATTGATTATCGGGTCACGTGATTCCAACCCTTCATTCTCTGTTTACTAATGAGCGTTGAGTGTTTCGCAAACTTTTTATTCCTATTGGAAGTTGGTGGTATAAGTGGTGCTGCACAGCGTTTCGGAGGTCATTCTTCTCTCTTGCATGGAACTTACTAAATGTTAAGACATGCAAGCGAACTGAACAAACCAGACTCAGCCATGGCATTTATTTTTATATTTTAAAAACACAACTATGGCAAAATTCCACATTATTGAACCTATCGCCGAAAACAGTCTGCCATAAGTGAAGATGGGTCCTCATCGTTGTTACAAGACAGGCAGCGAAGAAGACTCTAACTTTATCGACGTGGCAACAGTGTACAACGCTGCCAGTTTCATTTTCAAGTAACAAGGCTTTATTAGCATCACGTGTCCCATAGGTTCCATGGGCCACCAAATCATTGGCTACCCATACACTATGCTATTAAGCATGGGTCCTGATCCGCTAGAATAGTCAATCAAGTCGCTGGAGCGTTAAGTTGAAAATAAGTTTGTACATTATATATGGACAACATAGACTTCAGATCTGAACACACTCTGCGCGAGATATTCCTATCACACATTTTTAATCTACAACATACAGTCAATAACTGCACTCCCTCGAAGGTCTTTACTGGACCAAGATAACGACCAACACTCTTACTTTCAAGTGGAATAAAACGAGTGTCGATATAGCAGAGTTTACCCTTATACGGTATCAATTTTTACTACGATGCAAAGGGTATTTTGGACAACACGGCGAGTCCAATTACGTGGCAAGCCTTAATTTCCGCGTAATTCAACTGCGTCGTGAACCCATTAAAGTTATGACTGCAACATTATTACCGCGCATCTTTCTGATAGTTGACCCAACCCCCCCATCATCGCCGCTACCTCCTCCACCGCCTAAAGTGAGTATTGAAGTCGTCGCAGCATTATCCTTTGCATCAAGTAAACAGTCAACTATGCTTCTCATCATCAACGGATCGCGATACTGGGTATCGCAAAAGGAGAATACTAGAGCTAAAAGGAGAGCCTGCTCCTCCTGTAGTGTCATGCCGCGGAGAGATACATGTGCCTCTCAGATACGCAGCCGAGTCTGCCACAGGAAGTAGGAATGCAGTGGGCTCAGTAGGGTACATTTAGAGAAGGGCTTATGGTTCTGCCACAATTATGGAGACTCCGTGGAGCAGGACTGAACCGGCTATTATACACAAAATATTGTGTCTGCAGCGCAAACATTAAAATCTGCCCTAACCCTCTGATCTGTGGTAGCTGCGGTCCTGAGCACTATCATTGTTGTTTAAGACTTAAAAGGGAGGGGCGTTTGAGATGGTCTCAGAACGGGCACTGGCAATGCCAATCCTGAGTCTCCAAACCTAGTGGCGATATTCCACCCACTGGACGACCGGTAACTGAGAGGAGCCGGCGGTTGAGGGGTGTGGGGTGTGGGGTGTGGAATTCACTTTGTCCTTTGAGACGGAGGTTTGCACCTTGGGATTTGCGTTGAAATAGTCTGAAACTGAGGGGTTGGGGGTGGATATTTTATCTTATCCAATAGTAAGTCCGCCATGGCTACTTTGAAAAGGGGGACGTCTTATGGTGCAACCCAGGTATGGGTTCAGTGAAAACTTCTTTGATGCAGGTAGATGGAATTGTGACCTTCCAGTGGATTCCTAGTCACTGCATGTAGCATTCATAGTAAGAAATCTGCGGACAGGGAGGCCCGGGAGGCTGCTATCGGACCGCGGAACGTTGGCCTGCGGCTGTGAGTGTCCGGAATGGGGAAGCCTCCCTTGTCCGTATTAGCGGAGGACCCCGTGGTGGTGGCCACGTATCTTCAATGGCTTCGGCTCCACTGACGGGGATACCGCTTGACAAAACAACCAACCAACAACACTATTGGCACTAGACGGTGGTGGTGATGCTTCTCACAAGTGGAAGAAACCTGAACTCGTTCAACAGAAATGCCATTCCGGTTTTGGGAAAAATCTCAATGAAGAAGTTGACACACAAAGTGAAGTAGTAAGTAGTAATTATTTTAATCTATATTTAAATTACTATGTACCCAATAATGCGCGGCCACCAAGTTCTCTAACTAACGATTGTGGCAATGATATTATAAAATCAAAATGCTTATATAATGTATTGAGTACTGAAAAATAACAGTTTTCTTATAATTGTAAACGAAAAATAAATTAATATTGTAACATTTTATAGCATGTTTGTACCCCTTACTATGTGTACTCTTACTTTTATTATATTCAGAATATATTCTAACTTGTTATAAGTTGTGGTTATGTGTTTTAACACTGTATTATTAATAGTGACTACCATATCTTAATTGGTTAAACCGTTAAGATTGAGAAATATGCCATAAAAAAATGTTGAGGTTAAATCTTGTTATAATATTTCCTACTATAAGTATACATATAAGTATTTTGGACTAAGTATAAGCACGTTACCCATATAGTTAAACAATTAAAAATGTTAAGTGTGTCCATTAATTGACATAATTTCAAAAAATAATAATGAAGCGTAGGTTGCCTGTATATAACTCATTACTACAATTATAGCTTAATATAAGAGCGGCAGTTCATAGCTGTCGACCAAATTCGATTCGGATACTTGATATACGCACACACACACACACATATAGGAAAATTTAGAGTTCAAATGAAAATCATAATATATGAACTATATTGGTATTTCAGTCAGAGAATTTTTCCATTTCAAGACTGAGTGTGCGATTGAATATCCTCCAAGAGGAATAATCAGCACTATAATATGTCTTCTCCTGTTGTTCACGTAAATAACTAGGCCTATAAAGTTTATATAAATACAACAATTGTTAATTTGTTTATTTTACTGAAAGTTAGCAATACAATCAAAAATTATTTCAGTGAGTTTAAAGGCGTGATTATACATAGGCTCAAAGTCGGGATCCTTCAGTTAATGTGACCAACCCCTCCTCCTTCTCCTTATAGTTCGTCACAATATCAAGTACGAATACTGGGGAAAGTTGTGCATAGTGTAGAACCCTGAAAATATGTCTAAGCGATGCTTCAAAGGAAGTAAAACGTTCATTTGTGGCCACACAGTCTCTAATCGTAGGCGTATAACTGATATGCGCGCATATTAATTCAAAGTTGCATGATTTCTAAGTCCATGATTGATCCGCGTACTTTGACAGAAAACTTCAATTTTGCATAGCAACCAGGAATCCTTCGGCATGCCGCAAACAAAATATATAGTATTGTCCCATGCGTTCAATGACATAGTATAAATAAGTGTTATGTGGTTACTAATTTGATTAAATTCTTTATTCCCACGCTCCGCTTTAAATCAGTGCAACAAAGGTCAATGAGTTGAGTCATTGAGCTCACCGAGTATAAGAGAAAAAGACGGGTGGTGAAGCGTTTTTGTTTATAGGGAATCAGTATCATCTATACATCGCCTATACATTTTTTTACTCAGCACATTTAAAGATTATGATTGATAAATTCCTTATTATAGATTCGTAGTTGGATTTTACCGGCATTATAAAACTGAACAACATTTTCATTAAACAAATTTTGTACAACAACTGAGGGACCTCCCAGTTGATGTACGAGCCCATCTGAGCGTTGCCAATAGTGTTGTAGGACGTAATCTCTACCAGTCGAACGCCAAAGAACATTTCAAATCGGTTTCATCTGCTGTTTGTACATATTACTGTCATATTCGTCGTCATCACTAGCTCTACGTGAATTGAAATCCTTTTAACACTAGAACTGCGGAAAGCGTCACTTTTGTCACTTTGAAACTTTTATCTATTTTTTTGTTTCCACCGATTTGAATAAAAATATGTGGCTTTCCATGATTTCAGCTGTTTATTATTCCCCCATAATATTGTATTTAACCGCTGTAATCGTCAATTGACTCAATGTATTTTTTTCGACATTTATTTATCTAATTCCAATAATAATTTTATTGAAAACAATTTGTAACAATATAAATAAATATTGAGGCATGCATAAAAACAAAATAAAACTATTTATGAAAAAAATGAATAAAAATTACAAGACATATATAATGAAAACTACGAGAAATATACAAGAAAAATTTCAAGAAAATGCATGAAACAAAGTTATAAAATGTTTAACTGCACATCTCGTGGAAGATGAAAACTAACACAACGAATGAGAGTTCTGGCGTGATTGCAGTGGCTCTCTATTTTGAAATTCACGCGACAGAGCAAAGAATCAACTGATTGAGGATCAGCTTGAAGAAAGTCTTCGGCAACATCATTTCGAAGTTCAGTGGAGAGCTGCAAGAGGAATTATCGACGTTTCGTTCAACGAACAATGATTCTGTGCCCGTGGAGGTAACAATTGAGGATTTTGCTATTGAAAAAGTGGCCAATTAATTATACTTATTATGAATTAACCACGTTTAAATTATACTCATTCCTAATTAAAGGCTCCAAAAGCTTTATACAAACGTGTGTGCCAGGGTTTTTGACACGCGTCTCATCGCGGCCTAAGTATTGCATGATTCTGAAACAGTATTTACTGTCCACATCGGCGAGTACCCAAAATTACATCTATAATTTGTCGACTTCGTTGGGCATGTATTAGATGAACCTGCACGGAACCTTATTAGGGAACAGCTGTTCGTTATGATGAGACTCACCTCTTGTTGAAATCAGTGCTGGCTAATGTCAACGAATTTGTTCATTACAAATAAAATAAGGAAAATTTTATCATCTCGAAGATTCTGAAGTTGGTTTTGTGTGTCGTCAAATCCAAGAAATTAGAGGATGTTACGAAATCTGTCACGCGAAAGTGCTCTGCCATATACTAGACTCCCCATGAACTTCGACCACATGGCCTTAAGTGGGAAATTGTTCTGATTTATAACAGCACGCAGAAAAAACAGACCGATGAACTCCTTCAATTCATCGATGTCGGTTTGGAAGTTGGTCGAATTGATTCGGGCAATGGACGATACGACGGAAAGAAGAGGTTAAAGGCGTATGACATATATTGAATGGCAGAAGCATGTCGTGTGATACCTATTCGGGCAGTAAAAAACATTCTGGCATTCAACACGACCAACATTAATGAGTTCATTAGAATTTATGATTGTCCATGAAGTTCTATCGCTTCTATTTATTCTTTCAACAGCAGCAAGTTATTCGTGGTATGATTTATTATCACAGTCTTCTTCGCTGGAGTAATGGCTCATCAACTGATCTTCTGAGTCTTCGTGTTTAATATGTATATATATATATACATACATGTAGTGTAGTGTATTATACCGAAAATTCGAAATTTTCACGATTTGAAAGTTTTCATGCGTTTTTGTGAAATGAAATAATACAAATTATTTTACAAAGATATTTTACATTATTTAATAAAAAATGTCAATATTTATTATGTTTCGAAATTATTAAAATATCGCTGCTACCAAGATGGCTGTATAGGCAAAAATAAGAACAGTATGTTACCTGACATGCTTTTTCACTTCATGGATAATTCTGAAAGGATTACAACAATAACTTTCGCATATGTCATACCTGGTCACGGTTAATCTGAAGGGGATTCGATGCATTCATGTATTAAAGGATGTACAAAAAGAGCTGAAAATGTATCTTTGCCACAGCAGTTAAACACAATTACAAAGACAGCTTGCGGTAAAAAGCCCTATCTCGTTTTTGTTGTAGAAGATGATGTTCAAGTCTCTAATTTCAAACAATTTCGCACAGAAATAAAACTGCTGTTTCTGGTGTTGAGTTAGATTGGACCAAACTATGCCATATCAAAGTTAACAAAGGCAAGAACAAAATTATTTTTAAATTATCCCACACTGAAATGAAATTTGGGAAGATATTCACATTCCTGTTAGACATACTGCTACTCCATTACCAGAGCCAGCTAATACCAAGCCAGTCAAGTTTTCTCATGCAAAGTATTCAGATTTGATTGCTTCGTGTAATGGTTCCTGTCCAGTTATTCATCCTGCAGATGCTTCTTTCGACAAAAATCCTCTACATTAGATTGATAAACCTGTCTGTAATGACCGACCTATTTGAATTATGGTTATTTTAATTGTTATGTCTAACATAGGTATTCACGTGTTATGTTTTGATTATTATATTCATTTTATGAACTATTGTTACTTAATTCAGTGTTGGTTATAGGTACCTATAATTAATCTTTATACCTACATATTTGTTGCAAACTCACAGTATCAGTTAAAAGTGCTTCCATTAACTGTATAACAAAAACAATAAACCAAATATTTTCAAAGTGACTAATCCGAAACTTGCAAATTGTATGATACGGGAGTATGGAATTGGTGTAAATCTTGTTATACGTGAGTATGGAATATCAATGATATTATAATACGTTAGTATGGAATGACGACGAAATGTGACGTAGCACGAAAATATACAAATTTAGTTCGCAAACTTTTTTGACAATCGTCCTTTGTAAATAGCAACTAGATCTTTTTGGATAGGCCTTAGGGATAATTATGTTACTTTCTTTTGTCAGTGCGTATAAGTAATAACATAGTGTGATAGCGCAATGCTGCATGCGGATTACTGGATTACGTAACAGCAAACGGCACTTCGGTAAATCAGCAGTTAGTCATTCACAATCAACTCGAGGGGTCGACTGGACGCCGATTATCAGCCTACCAGCGCTTCTGATGCGGTAAGTTGTTAAGTGCAAAATACAAAACATCAAAGTGTAGAGATTAGTGATAAAGCATTAACTCACAATTCAAATAAGTGCACAATTCAAATACAGTAAGTGCACTGGTAAAGAGAATATCGCTTACCATATATCCCTTGTAGTAAACCATAACCTGGCAGTGACGATTAATGGCCACTTTTCCATCGAACACGGCCATTATCACAACGTTTATAGCTGAAGTAAGTGCTTTTTGAAACATGAGATCCAGTGGTAATTTGCCCTTATTATAGGTAATAGGATGGTAATTGTTAGGTCTCGTATGAGCAAACAGGTTGTATCCCACAACAGCATAGTCGTGTAAGTAAATGTCGATACTCTCATCTCGGTTTAAGAGTTTAAGCCCCTGTATCGGTCCGACCATGTATTTAAGCACACAGCTACACTTTTTCAAACTTTGAAGTGAGTCGGTAAAATGATAAAATAAACCCCCCCTCACGATAGAGAGTAATATTAGAGACATGAACGTTTTTAAAGTCAAACGACGTCATCATTGAACGCCTTATTCTCAACCATTCCAAAAATAATTATCTTATTATCTTGGGTAGATGTCTGCGGAATAGTCCATCACGAATATGACTCTGTAATCCCGTAAGGCTATTACAGGTGCTAATATTGGTATGCTGGATAAGGTAGAGGACATTGTGTCTCCTCAGCTCTTTATAATTCTCTATTATAATGGACGGGTTGATCTTCACGCGACGAATATAAAGCACCCCTCCTTGATTACAAAACGAGCGGTAGAGCCGGGCAGCGATACGGCTAAACATAAAAATATTCCGGTTTACTGCATATAAGTTTAACATGCATATCCAGTTGACCGACCAGATATTTGCCCTGTTTAGTCATATCAAGCAAGAGAGGGCCTCAGAGATCAACAACAGTCTTGTCGTCAGCCCCCTTAACAGCGGAGAGTCCAGTATTGCAACCCTCATTATTAACAAAATTATATTCCCCGTCCAGCAGTATCCTTACAGAAACCCAAAACCTTTAGCTATTCCCTTTTAGCCGCTCCAGCAAAATAGAAGAACATTGGATACATGTGCACTCTGTCATCAAACTGCGTATTGCCGAGTATACGTTTGACATCTAAAAATAAGAGTAAATGCATCCCATTGTTGACTTATGATCAGCTACTTCAACGTCCGTTTCATCCTCCTTGACAAACGACAGCGTAGATGAAGCATAGGTCGAGATATTCAGTGATAAAGGAGCAATCTATATAACTAACTTTATCCCTGCGGACATCAAAGTCGTTATTTTTTTTCGTTTTTTGCTAACGGACTTATTCTAAAATTCATAAATTGGTTAACTCCACGGTATTGCATCTTCCAGTATGTGTACAATTTTAAGATATGATTTCAATGTAACTGCTTCCTTATGGCAAATTTTATAAACGTGCCTGCGTATTAAAACGTTTCCAAATAACGAAACACGATATCTATTTTTTATTATTACCCAATTTTAATTTGACGTAATTTTTTTAATTTGAGCATTAATTCTATTTTTCATTTAATTATGAGTTAAAAAATCGATTAAATCTTTCTCGCTCGTTACTTAGCTTTCCAACATTTTGTTTTTGTCAATTAAATTTAGAATAAATTATCTTTCCGCATAAAAAAATTGGACATAAAAAATATCTTGTTCTCGAGTCACATAACGTTACATGATACACTCAAAATAGTAGAAAGTACATTGGTGCTGGTTTTGTTTTCTTCTCAGTACCCTAAATCGTACAATAACCCTATTTTTCCATGAACATTAGTTACAATTTCTAACTAATCGGGTAATAAAAATTGGGGGAAAAAGCGTTTTCATTTTTTTAAATTCGTTTTTTAAGAATATTCGTACAATGGCTTATTTTTTGTTATTAAATAGACGAGAGTTGAGAAGGGAGCGATTATTTCGTGATAGACTAAATCCCTATGACAATTTTTCAAATATGGAGTTTATACAAAAGGTACCGTTTATCTAAAAGGGATGCAAGCCACCTTTTCGATTTACTACGTGATCGTTCAGAACCTAATACAAAACGTAATTTATCGATCTCTTCGGAGATGCAAGTGCTCATCTGTCTTCGTTTTTTTGCTAGCGGTCAATTTTATTCAACCGTTGGTGATCTTCATGGTGTTACTGCATCAAGCGTCTGTAGAATATTGCGATGTGTTTGCAAAATGATAATGACTTTCAAATGACTATACCTGACTTTTTTAACATCGCTCAATTTCTTGGGGTGATCGGCGCTATTGACTGCACCCATATTCGACTTGTTTTTAATGTCACGCCTAGCTTTATATTTGATGACAAAGCTTTACCGACTTAATAAAGTACATTAGTACATTAGTTGATAAAGTCAGAGCATTTGAAAACGAAAAACGACTCGACACTAGTGTTATATAAATAGAAATGGGAATTCCATCTTTTAGGCTGTTTTGCACCGGTGCTAAATTGTTTTATAAAATCGGAAACGGGAGGTTGGGTTGTGCTAGTTAGTACCAGTGCCAGCGTAGCACTGGTGCTAGCTTAGAACCGCTTTATGAAATCCACTCTATAGTATGGGAGCTAAAGGGTCACTTATTGTTCGCCATTTCACATTTTTGTGATAAAAGCAAGCGACATACATTTTTAAAAAGGTGTTTATAGTAGTTTTCGAAAAAAATGTTGTCACTTTCTATTTCCGTGCAAACATTGATTGGTGACGTCATCAAAATATATGCACTTCCAATCAGCATTTAGTTCACTATTATCATAAGAAGGAACCATTTTAGAGCATATAAATGCATTACGAACATATAGGAAGTCACCCTTTGTGTTTCAGAAAATGACCTTAAATCATAATATTAGTCATTCTAATGATCTCTATAGCCCAAATTCCAATATGGCGGATTATAAACCGAAACTAGTTCATAGCTTGTAAACAGAGCCTTTTAGAGCATAACAATGTATTACGAACATATAGGAAGTTACCCTTTGTGTATCAGAAAATGACCTTAAATCATTCTAATGATCTATATGGCCCAAATTCCAATATTCCGGATTATAAATTGAAACTAGATCATAACTTGTAAACAGAGCCGTTTAGTGCATGTAAATGTATTATGAACATATAGGATGCCACCCTTAATGTATCAGAAAATTACCTTAAATCAAAATATATTTTATTCTAATTATCTTTATGACCCAAGATCCAATATTGTGGATTTTAAAACCGAAACTAGATCATAACTTGTAAACAGAGTATTATGGACATATAGGAAATCCCCTTTACGCATCAGAAAATTACCTTAAATCATAGTTTAAGTCATTCTATTTCTCACTATACACACATATACCAGAGCTCGAGTTCACCGGAATTTTGTCCATGAATAAATCTGAAACAGTCTATCTACCAGAAGCACGACGTCAAGCTTTAGGGGAATATATGGAACAGCAAAATCAAACGGAAAAAGTACGGACGCTTTTTATAGCAGCACGATTTTTGCGAGATAAGCTTGAGCATTTTGAGTGGACATTCGATGGATCTTTCGAGACCTTTAAACCACCTGATCTTGTAGGCGTGTTTTTCAAATAGTTGATTAGAGTTCAGCGTCAATTGATTGAAGACAAGGAGGAAGCTGTTGGAAAATGGTCTTCGGTATGCGCACAAGCTATCATCTACTTAAAATTGTCGCATAGACAAATTAGGCGACACAGAGAGACGCAAGTAACGAGATTGTCACATGAGCCATTGCCATTATAGATTGGTATCGGTCTCATTGTACACCAAGAAACGCGCCAGAAAAATATTGTAAATTTATTCCATAGACATGGTATTTCTTCTTCTTACACTAGACTCCAAGACCTAGAAAACGCATTGGGTCACACTGTCCTACATAAGTCTAAATCGGATGATGTGTTCATTCTACATGGTCTAGTTCGCGATACCTTTATACGTTTTGCCATCGACAATATTGACTTCAGAGAGGATACAGCTGATGGGAAACGGACTCTACATCCAACAGTTGGAGTTGCTTTCCAAGAAGAGAAACATTATGCTAGTCTATCAAATCTAAATATTGACGCTACTAAAACCGAACCAATTTCTGGAGAGAATTTTTATAAACAGGGGATCTGTTATTTTCCAAAAAGCAGGAAAGATTGTTTGTCAACTAATGTTGACTTTAAGCAGTGCATTCAACATGATCTTTATCAACTGTTTGCCGAAAGTGATTACACTTGGTTACTGATAGCGGGTTTCTGTGCTTTAGATAACCAGGAAAATCGTGGTCTACATGTATGGAGTGCGCAGAACAGTATTCTTCATCAGCGTCCTAAAAACCTTACCAATATATGTGTGCTACCATTGTTAGATTTGCCAGCAACCGAAGTCTCTTCAATCTTGACAATGCTTCAAGAGATGGCAAAGATAAATAAATACTTAAATGGAAATGAGAGCCCTCTTGTGATTGCTGCGGATATGGATTTGTATTGGAGGATTATGAAATTAAAACTGTGGTTAAACAAAAACTGGATTGCAAGAATTGGAGACCTTCACGTTGTCATTGCAATGCTGAGAACTATTGGATCTTTCGTTGAATCCAGTGGCTTAGATGAAATATTTGTAGAGGCTGGAGTTTATTCAAGTGTGACTCTACGACAAATTTTAGCAGGTAATCACGTTAACCGCGGAGTAGAAGCACATGTTTCCCTAGTCGCGGTTTTGATAGCTCTGCGCTACAGAAATATCAGTTCAAATCACTCTGATTTGAATCTTTTAGCGTTATTCCAAAGTGGTGATCTTGTTGATTTTGAAAATGCAGTAAAACAGATTCAAGAAGCCAATATAATTAACCGTCTAGAGGAAGAAGAGTTTGGATCAGAGAATGGAGCTTTCTGCTGGATATACATAAAAATGGTGAAATCTATGCTCATGTACATTCGCGCAGTTAGAACAGGCGACTGGCTATTGCATTTAAAAGTTCTGAACGAATTTACGCCATTCTTCTTTGCTGGTAATAGACTTCAGTATGCCAGAATGGTTCCAGTATACGTATCAGCAATGCAGCAACTAGAAAGCCAACATCCTGAAATTTGGAACAATTTTCTAAACGGAAAGTGGGTCATTAACAAGTCTTTCACTTCATTCGCCGGACTCGGTTGTGACTATGCCTTGGAGAAAGTTAATCGCGAAATGAAAGTATCCAGTGGTCTAATCGGAATCACTCTGCAACCGAACGCAAGATTGCGCTTCTTCTTGATCCAACCCGAACTTCGGCGACTGAAAAACGAAGCGATGTCTACAT
>JAUZND010001625.1:0-13368 GCA_034780555.1 Coelogynopora nodosa
GGCCACCCACCCCCCCTCCACCAGAAGAACCTCCACCCGATGCCCCGCCTCCCCAGGCCCGACGTGGGTCCTCGCTCCGAGGGTGGGCCAACAGGGAGGCCAATAGATCGGTGACCGCGGGCTGCCCCAGGAGAGTAGGGTGGCAGTGGGCCAGATGGATCAGACCCAAGACGAGGCGGGGCAGGGGTCGGAGGCGGTGGACCTTAATTTGGTTGATGGCGCCCACGACTAGAGACTCAGCTAGTGTGCGGTTGTTGCTGGCCAGCGCTGACTCAACACGGGAGACCAACTCTGAACCGTCCACTGTGTGGGGGGATTAGTAACACTCCGATTACAGCCAGAGTACAAAATACTAAGTACGAAAAAAAGTACAAAAATTACCAACACAAATAATATTATTACAAAAATAAAGTATACAGAACATGGACAAAATTAATTAACTATTAAATATTATACTACAATTGTTATTATAATGTGCATTAAGAAAAGATATTCAAATATTTTCTATTTTATAGTATAGCACAAATATTATGTTATATAATATAAACAAAGTTTCAGAAACACTTTATTATTCAAAAAATAAAATTAGCAAAAATATGTAAATTTATAGTTTCATTTTCAGACATTTAATAATATGTAAATTTTCCGTGGCCTTTAATTTTTTTATTTTCTGGAATCCAAAGACTCCTATAAACCTTGAACCAGTATGTAATAAAGAAACTATGACAATTATTTCAATTTCCTTACAGATAATCTATGAAAAACGCAAATTCCATTTATTATCGAAAATAGTATAAAATAACATGACATAAAAGTTATTATGTAACCTGAATGTAGATTGGGTAGTCATTTGCTTACCATCTGAAAGGTCAGTTCGACTGCGTTTACTTGCAATGGTCGTCTGGCCAGAGGATGAACCTGTGGCAGAGCCTGAAGAGGATGGCAATGGTCGCTTTGATTTGCTTCCTACACAGATTAAAAATAATAATATTAACCAAGATGTTGAAGATAAAATTGAAAATTATAAAAATAATGTGCTACATCAAATTTAACTTACCCAAAGAAAACAAAGCTCCAGCTGGAACTTGACCTGAAATTAAATCCAATTAGTATATATAATACAGAATGCATCTTAATAAATAATAAAACCATAAATGAACATAAAAATAGTATAGCAAATTGGTAATATCTGTCCATCATATGTAGCAGTCTTTAAAAAAGGTTTAACTAGAAAAAATTTCAACAAAAGATATTTAGTGATTATTTACTTAAATAGTTATATAATGTATTAAAAACTGTTTACCATGATTCATAGTAAATAGAAAGCATTATATAAAAATGTAATATTTAATATGCTATAAATAGTGTGTTTTCAAAATTGTATAATATTTTATCTATATCTGACTTGCTAGACATATCTATCTATCTTACTTAAATTGATAAGATTTAATATACAAATTTATTATGTTCAATCAATTAATTGGAAAAAAAATGTGTATGCAACTGAAAGTATACCATTTTGTCTACTTCACTTAGCCTCAATTTGTTTTCAAAGAATATGTCCCCTTTTCAAAGTAGTGGATCCTCACTCAAATTTTAGTTTTTAAATGAGATAAATTAAAAAATCCCAAGGAACGGAATGGAATAAAAAATATATATTTTGCAATACATGACATGAACATTTCAAAAACAATTTTATCTGTTTAGGATAATATTTTAACTCATAAATGGTGCACATATTTTACAACTGTTAAAGGTACACATGATCATTTTTGAACACCCTTTATAAAACCACTCCAAACTTTAGTTTTTTATTTCAAATTTTGAGCACATACTCAAACAATGGTAATTAAATATTTCCTTGAAAAAAAATAGTAATCTATTCTAATATGCTGCTAATGTAGGTCATTTAACAATACCAATAATATATTATACTCTGAATAAATACAATTAAGTAATCAGCCAACCTCAGAACTGGCTTATTTTTATATAAACATTCAAGTTTGCATAATAAGCCAATTTCCCTTCTCATTTGATGTATAATTGCAAGGTTTTTTCAGTCTGTTTGATTGCATCATCAGTCAACAATCACACAAAGCATACCTGCATATTTTCATGAATAAATCCAAGTGTCTTTCCCAGTCTATTCTAGTACAGTCAACTAAATACCCCCTGTTTGTTTTCATGTAGGTATAAATCCAAGTGTCTTTCCTGGTATATCCTAGTAATCAGGCAACTAAATATCCACCATTTGTTTTCATGACTTATCAAATGTCATTACTGAACAATTAGTCAGAGTGAGTGACAAATATGCTTAGCAAATTAGATACATCATAGTGACCTACATACATTTGTTGTGTGATAAAATCTTTAATAAACTAGGTGAGTCAGTCTAAAATAATAAGCTTAAATCCAGAATGGAGTCAAACACATGCATCATATGCTTATACATGACCTGTCATCGACACTAGTTAAGCCTCATGTTCAATGTAGATTTGCTGTACCCAAAGTCTCCCTTTCTGTGAAAGATGTCATCAAACAAAGTGGCATACTTCCAGAAGCAGAAGTTGAGCCAGCTGTTGCTCCCATTGCTGGAGCTTAATGTCAAGGAGGCACACAACAAAGTCATGTGTGCCCAAATAGAAAAGTATCTACTTTTCAGTGGCAACTGTTTCACAGAGGTGTCTGTAAAGCTTATTCAAGTACAGTATGTAATGAATGTGTGTAACTTTTAAAAATTTTCCCAGTTTTGCAGGTAAAGAACTTTTGTATTCTGTAATCATGCTTTTTTATGTATAAATCACATCTATTTAGTATATATTTCCTTTAAAAATATAACCTACCCTTCATTGAACTACAGTACACAGGTAATAATATTTTACGATGTTAATATATTGTATTTGAGATATCTATATTGGTAGTAGCAAATATATATTGAACTCAACTATAGTCTTATATTTTTTTATTAAAATTGTATGATCAAGGGGTTAGGCATCATAATGTTATTCAATATCCATTATAGACATCCCAATAGAAGAGGTACCAACATTTTAATTGCATGGATACATTCGATTTTAAAAGTGTTGTTTTACTAAAAAAAAATATTGTCATCAAAATTAATCAGTGCACCATTTATGGGTTAACATGGTAATCTAAAGGGATTCAAAAAATATTTATAAAAACATTTTTAGCATTTAAAATTTATCCAATCCATACATGTGGAATTATAAAAATTATTGCTATATAAAGTTTATAAAAATTATTTATGTACTCATATTTAAATCAGATGTTTTCAGAAGAATATTCTATCATCCAAATGCAGACAAACATTACTCCAAATACAAATTGTTGAGGAAATGATAGAATCTAGTCATGTCAATTATAAACTGTGAGATGTTATGTAGCTTCAGCTATATATTGTAAGCCATTTAAATATCATAACATAATATACACCTTTTTTTTTTAAACTCAATTTGAAGTCATGTGGGTCTGCTTTCGGAAGGCATAATCATTAATGCAAAGATATGTGTAAAATTAATTCATATTAATAATAATCATAATAATCATAATATGTTAATTAATAAAAAATATCTACTATTTTTGTACAAAGAATAATAGTAGCAGACATGTTGTTAAGGTATTCCCCATTTGTAGGTAAAAATATATTGAGGTAAATGATATATATATATATAAAGAAATGAAAGCTAAAAACATGGTGATAATAGTGGTTAATGAAGTATGTAAGTATTTACTATTTTTGTAAGGCATAACAAAAGTGACAGCTAAAAATAATTACAATAGTAATTAATACCACCTATCAATAGCACTACCTTTCTAAACATGTTTTAAACATTGTATTAAAATATTAACAGGAAATTTAAAATGGTATATATAAATAATTAATTTTTACTTTTTTATATATATATAAACAGTATTAACTTATTCTATTCTTAGAGTAAAAGCATTTGTAATGAATACTTTTGATATGTTATGAATTAGATAGTATTATATTTAAATAAGAAAAGAAATTTTTAGAACAATTATAGGGTTAGTTTTATTTTATTTGTAGCTTCCTTTAATAAGCTAAAACTAAATGTACCACTAATTTACTGTCAATTTATGGGATGAATTTAATTTTTATTTATATTTATTTAACCATATAATATTAATCAATTTAGATAAATAAAAAGCATTGTTCAGATATATGTATAAGGTATGATTTTAGTGGTATTTAAAAAATACAGAAATAAACCAACCCACAACACTGTCCATAGAGCGATGATTTTTGCAACAAAATTTTTTTTGACCTTTTATTTTGACACCATAATGGTGTGCATGATGAGTAAGTATCTTATATTTCAGACTGATTGGAGATTTAAAATAGTTTACTGATGATTTTGACTTGGCCTTGAGGCTATACTTTATTGACTGAATAGCACTGAGACTGAAAACATGCAAATGGCTGGACTAGGGATCTAAGATATCTCCCATAATACTGAATGTACATTCAACTTCAGGTCCATGAAAACATGTAAGCAATGCCAAAGCAGCTTTATGTAATGTAGAATATTCATTGTTCATTGAACTGTTCCACCATTCATCAATCCGCTGATTTTCATTTAGATGCAGACATTGTTGTGAAACATGCAAATGAAAATTTCGAACCTCCATTTCAAACATATCTCGATCTGTATCAGAAATAACAGTAGCAGGGGCACACCCAGGAATTTGTGATGGAGAGGGCGTTTTTGTGAAAAAAGGGCTAACCTAGTTACATTTTCTAAATTCATCAACATATTATAATCATATGCATGCTATACAGTTCATGAACTGCAATTTTAGCATAATATTTTTTTAAATTTCGGATTATTTTTAAAAATGTGAGGTATCATTTACGTTATAGGGTCGTTTTATCTAGTCATACTTTACTTTTCCTAAGGGCACCAAAATCCAAAGGGGGGGCGCCCACCACCAATGCCCCCCCCCCCTGCGTGTGTGCCACTGCAGTAGGGATAATTGATGGATTTCGCAGCATCAATGACATTGATGTGGTGTGACCACATGCAGCAGGATGGAGAATAGACAGGATTTGTAAATGTCTAGTTATTGACAGGCCTCTTTTTTGTAGGTAAATACAGCATTCTTTGAAGGCAGTTAGCAACATTGGTCATGAAGGCAGTTTTTGATGTGATATTAAGTTGATCTAAACATAAAGCTCTAAACATGTTCTCAATATGGAGTGGAGCACAGTACTGTAATTTTTATGTAATTAATAAAATATAAATACAATATGTAATATAATATAAAGGAAATAAATTTATAAAATACTGGACTGGGAGGCAACAATTATTGATAACCCTCACCCCCTTGGCATTGAATTTTTATACTGTACTGTAATTTTTATGTAATTAATAAAATATAAATACAATATGTAATATAATATAAAGGAAATAAATTTTAAAAATACTGGACTGGGAGGCAACAATTATTGATAACCCTCACCCCATTGGCATTGAATTTTTATTGCAGTTATGAATGATTCTGAAAAACGATCCATTTGAACTAAAAAAATATGGGAAAAAATCATGCCTGATGTATTGAAATAAATAATTTATAATAATATTATTTACATATTATATTTATGGGACAAATTTGGATATTTTTTTTATATTTATGATTTTTTACCATTTTGATAGCATCCAACTTAGGCAAGGTAACACTAATGCAGACCCAACAAAGTGAGAGATTGAAAAGAGCTCAATTAACCAAGGGATTGAGTATTATCTCTTTTAAAATATAAACACAACTGATATTTTATTCAGGCAATTATTTGTTGATATATTGATAATTAAATATAAATCTCAATAAAGAATTCTTTATTAAAGAGATATAAGGCATTTGTAGTGGTAATAGATAGGAGGGAGAGTTTGGACTACAATGTTATGATAATATTTTTTGAAACATAACCAATTGATGACCAAAATATTGAATGTAGTGACATTTTTTACCAAACTATTGAAATTTCCAGAAAATTACAAATCCTGAAAAACAAAAATTTAATAACAATTCAGATAAAAAATTTCATTAGGAAATATTATCAAGTCAGTAATGTGACATTTAATAATAAGTATATATATTAAAATTAAAACATTTAGAGATTATACAATTTTCTCAGAATCAATCATCTTCCATGATTTCTAATATTTTCCAAATATTTAAAAGATCACATTTTATAACAATTAATATGAATATTGTATCTGTGCAATAAACAAAATGAATTGAAAAACTCAATACATTTAGTGTGGTAATCATCAATCAGAGCAAATCTCACATGGTGAAACAATAAGATATATCTATATTATCTAACTGCCTATCCAATTAGAAAAAAATCCTTTTTTGTGCTATGGGTGAATTATGAAATTCTTCATGCACATGTGACTAATCATCATTTCCTATATGTAGTGTCTTATTTGTTGAATTTAATTATAACAAAAAAAATAGCTGTGAGTGCACAATGGATTCACCTTGCTTCTACTCTAAAATGTGTCATGAATGCTATTCATCCAGGCTAAGAGTTAATAAAATTTGTAATATTATAAAATATTTCTTATTCAGTCTCTATTAAATTAAAAATAGTAGGCCAACTAAAAACTTTATTCATAGTCAATGATATAAATATTTTTTAAAGTAGTTAGATAAAATAATTGATATATACTGTATATATGAATCTATTACAATACAATTAACATAGTAAATGTTAGTTAAATTTATATGATTTTTTTATAATAAATATATACATACAAAAAATCATAATTACAAATAAAAAATTTATAACCCTTTAAATGTTTTTGACAATAACAGTAAAAATCAATAAATGTTTAAGTTTTCTTTACTTTCTACTATTTATGAAATTTCTAGATTTTTCCTTTATATAAAAATCCTGATAATTATTATACAAACACATATTTTTCTTTAATAATTAAATATATTTATACATACAAAAAAATTTAAATCTAAATATGGAAAAATTTTCATGTATTGTTACAGATTTTTTAAATAAAATAAAAAATTGTATATGAATATAATATATAAATATATTACATTAATTATATAATGTACATTTAATTCATTATTTATTACTGTATTAATTAAGATCATTTAATGAACAGTGTTTATTTATCTGAATTATTTCATATAATAAATATGTTAAAAAATAATTTATTCTGTAAAACATGCAATATGGTTAAAGTAAAATAGTTGCTTTAAATATATAATTGTAATTATCATATCTTTAGCATTTATTCTGAATAATTTACTTCATTCATAATACAATATATTTAACTTTATGTATTATAGCATATGTTTAATTTTAATAAATAAAGCTTATAATAAGAAATATAATAATATTGTATAATTTATACACTGTATTTATACCATAGCTTAGTTTGTAGCATAGCTTAGTATGTTAATATCCCTTTATTGACATACCTTCTGATATTGATACTTATTATAATTATATGAGCAGCATTTACAGATCTAAAACACTTAAAACATATTTATATTATTGGTAGAATACTTTTTGTGATGCTTAATGTGATTCAAACTGTTGACAAATGTGTCTCAAATGAAAATGGTTAACACTCCTTAAAAAATTATTGTATATAATTTTCAGGATGGTTAAAAATTATATCATCATGCTGGAGATCTCATTCAAAACTAACAAAACAAAAACCTATAGATCTTGTCCTTGATGTCTATAAATATATAATAAATGTATACATTTAAATATATTTTCTTATTCTGATGAATTCTCCATCAAGTATTTTGCCTTTGGATGTAAATATTTATGATGGTCAAGATGCTGATGGTGACAGAGAGTTTTGGACACAGTGTGACCATTTGCCAATGGTTTATACTATTCCTGTGACATAGTCATAGATAAACTAGTTTATCTATGACTATGTCACAAGAATAGTATATTTATTTTATAGTTTATTTATGACTATGTCACAGGAAAAGTATAAACCATTGCCCGTTGGCAAATGGTCACACTGTGTCCAAAACTCTCTGTCACCATCAGCATCTTGATCATCAAAATATTTACATTCAAAATACTTGATGGAGAATTCATCAGAATAAAAAAAAAATTAAATGTATATATTTATTATATATTTATAGACATCAAGGACAAGGACAAGAATAAGATCTATATGTATAGGTTTTTGTTTTGTTACTTTTGAATGAGATCTCCAGCATGATGATATAATTTTTATATATAAATAGATATGAAATAGCAGAAATCCTGGGCATAATAATTCCATAGAATAAAAATCAGACAAGAGCCAATAATATAATTCATTATGTTTGCTGCATTTGGTTTTTTAACACAAAATTTCAATATATATTTAAATTTTGTACATGTGATCCAATAATGACTGCATATTATACACTATTTTTTGGAATATCTAGCATATAGAATGGAGACTATATCCCATTCCAGTATTGCCGGCACATAGAATGGAGACTATTTTCCTCCAAGCATATAGATTTTATGAATTATCAGATCAAAATCTGTATTTAATACAGATTTATCCCTAAGCAATTAGACAATACAATTTTTGATTATATATAACTTGACTAGATTTTATATTACAGTTGTAAAATACTACTTCTTATACTGGTTCAATTTAAATTTGCTAAGTATCTTTTACCCTTTCTGCTCCCTCTCATTTTCGGTACATTGAAAAATTTTGTTATAAGTTATTTAAACTTATTTAAACAAATACAAATAGTATAATTTTTTGATAACGTGTTATTTAGTAATACTTTATTATTTTAAATTATATATAAATAATTTAATTATTATTAAAATTATTCTTTAAATATCAGTCTACTGCTGACCAATACAAATAAAGATTTGAGTAATATATCTATTTATTGTACAAGTATTATAAGAAGTATTATAAGAAGAACTTTGCACAATTTAGTTCAATTATTCAATTCTAAGCAT
Source organism: Coelogynopora nodosa (assembly GCA_034780555.1). Taxonomy (NCBI): domain Eukaryota; kingdom Metazoa; phylum Platyhelminthes; order Proseriata; family Coelogynoporidae; genus Coelogynopora; species Coelogynopora nodosa. Next base: position 9,011 of record JAUZND010001625.1, read on the forward strand.
TGCTTAATAACCATATAAATAAGAATACTTGATTTCAATGCGAAAGATTAAAAGTAATTAATTATAGTTCTACAACATTGTCAAATTAATTAATAATCGTTTACTTAAATAAGGGATAGTGTGTGATTCTGAATACAAAACTATAAAGATGCCTTTAAACCGAAATTCACATCATTATTAATTAATGTACATTGTAATAAACTTTTTATACACATAAAATATTAAAGGTTAATATTTAAATAATTAAAAATTGCTACTTTTTTAATAATTTAAAATTAATAACACAGGTCAACAGATTTTTTTTCTTTATGTACAAAATAAGAATAATCGCTTTAAAATTTATTTTGATGTAGAATTTTATAATTACATTTTTTTATATACCATGTTACATTGGACAGATAGGAGGATATGTTATGCAAATATACATGCATTAATATATTATATACTATAATAATATTGATATGTGTTATAAAGGTTATAATATATTATTCTATGTGACATCGATATACATTATGTATATATACATAATTATACTGTACAATAATATATACACATATATTCACTAATAAGTATTGAGTAATTTCTCATATACGAGAGAGTTAAATCACAAATTTATTGTAAAAATTATACATTTGCAATATAAAAAGAAATTAATTTTTATAAGTCGATTATTATATCCATGCAAAGGTCGTATTTAAAGTAACGCAAAATTAAAAATTGTGATTTTCATTTTAAAAAAATAAAAAATTCCATATAATTTGTTCATTAAGTTTTACTGTAAAAACAAATGAAAAATTTCCAACGAATAAGGAATTAAATACATATTTAAGAAAACAGTTTAAATTGTCCCCATCTATTTCAACACACAATATATATTCCCACTCTGTTGCCTATACTGATGGGCATGCTTTGTTAGAAATGTCAATATAATATCAATTGAATAGATTTCTTTAGTGATGGCTTACCTCAGTTGAGAAATTGCTCAAGAATTGTGCGAAAAATCTTTATTTTTGAGAAGCATCCTAAAAATATATTTAAAGAGTATTAAGTCAGTGGAGCGCGCCGGCCATTCAAGTTGACCCCTTCGCCCAATCCACAGCAATGCAAAACTATATTTAATAAATTGTTGTACGATTAATTTATAGTACTTGTACAATATAGTAATAAACTATATTATGGTAAACTTAAAAATATAAAATTTACATCGACGCTCGATACATTAATATAACAAAATTTGTAGTGGTATTCTAGCATCCATAATATTTTGAAAGTGACTAAACTATTTAATAATTGTATTTGTGTACCTACATAATAAAAATTCATAAACAAAGTTCAGAAACATATATGCTATAAAAAAGCATGCTAATTAAGTATTAAATAAATAAGGCTAAAATAATATCAGTAGAATACCGAATTATAATGTAAGTATTTTATAAAATATTTAGAATAATGTGTAAAAGTAATTAAATATTTTCGTAACACTTGCGGAATTTTAAAATGTCATTTATTGCTATTTAAATTGTGAATGAATTTTGGTGTTTAAAATATATTTATAACGAATAAAAACTATTTCAATGATAAAAATATTTTTTCAATATTTTAGATAAGCTGATTTTTTAATTAACATTTTTCTAATTGTAAATAAAATAGCCAAATTTATGAAATCAAATTAGCACAAATATATTATGATAAATGAAACCCAGATTAAAACATTTTTTGTTTGTCTTTGCATCTTTAAAATAGAATATATGTGGAGGATTAATGTATATTAAAAAAAACTTACTGAAATATAATAGTCAATATCGGTCAGAATTAGATAGGCATCAATCAGAATTTAAAGTGCATAAGTACCTCAAATATATTCCCTTGATAAGTTAAAAAAATCATGCATATTTTTAAATATACTTTTTTAATATATTATATATTACATTTATTATATACGTTTTATATTTATTTCCACAAAAAAAGCACATATTAATGAAATAATTTATCGATAACTATATATTAAATAATATGAATGCGTTTGAATGACTTACATATTTCTATTAATTGTTCAGAAAACGTGTTTAATATTATACACATTACGTTATAATATCTAGCAGAACTCTTAATTTCATTTTAGGCCCGTACCTTGCAATTCGAACTTATTGATATCATAAACTTTAACGGTAATCCATGAAATCTAAAAATATTTGTTTACTGACAAATACAAAATAGTAACATATTTTTTAAATGCATTGATTAAATATTTTATTGTACTGGAATATAAAATAATATTATATTTTTATTTAGAAAAATTTTAGTACATGGATATATTTAAATTATAATATCTTTATTTAGTTAAATTTTATTTAAGTATACTTATTTAATTAAATTTTAGTAAATTTATTTAGTTAAATTTTAGTATATTTATTTATTTAAATTGTAGTATCTTTATTTAGTTAAATGTTAGTATATATATTTAATTAAATATTTAGTAGGCCTATCTTTGATATTACAGTAATATTTCTATATCAGCTATATCTAAAGTTATAGATATACATAGGCTATAGCTTATATTATTATGCTTTATAATTGCAATAGTTTTCTATACTTATTCAAATTCCCTGTTCCGTATCTTATTATTGCTTTATTTTTTATTAATTATTAATAAATATATTTGGTTTAAATGAAATTTGTATTAGGCTAACGAAAAATTAAACCGGCTTTGTGAAATCAAACAATAAGTTTTAGAAATATCTATAAGGAGTGTACCCGTCAAACATTTTTCGAATGTAAAAAATAGGGCGATATTTTTATATATCTACCTATCGATCGACCATAACTCAGTGATTCGAAACAGATTTCTTTGCCACAACATCGATGTGACTTTGAATGTACTTTCAAAGTTTCTAGTGAAAATTCAACGAAATCGATGTGAGTTTAAATGTACATACCAACTGACCTCCATGGATTTCAGTTCAGTCACTACATATGAAAATTAGGACGATAAATACATAATAATTCTGATTTGCATATTAATAAATTGATTGTACGATAAATAATAGGATTGATAATTATTTTTATAGGCCTAATATCAGAAAATACTATAATAATTATAAAACAATAACATATATAGATTTTCAAGGATTGCTTAGGAACTACAATAAATGTTATTTAATAAATATAATGAAACTGTTTCACACTACCTTTGCTTGCGATATATATATACATAACAATCTAAATTCATGCAATGGAAAAAATAGAAAAAGCTACACTCTAAAATATATTTAGATAAAACCAGTTTAATAATTGTTTTTAACGCTTTTTATATAAATAATAAAAATATAATTCAATCACACTAGATTCATATTTAGAACATAAACAGTACGTAAAATAGTACGTATAGGTTACATTTAGTAAATATGGACAAAAAACTTATAATTTATATATTTTTCGTTATAGAAAGTGAAGTAATATCACAAATGATTTAGTAGTATCAGAAATAAGAAATCAATTGTTTAAAACATTGAAAACGTTTGATGTGACATTGATGTACTTCGAAAGAAACAATGTTTTAACACATTAAAAACTTTGAATGTGACATTGTATTCAGACTTTAAAAGATATCAAAGTTACGAAATTTTTAAGTACTTTTAATGTTACATTGAAAGTATTGAAAGTTGTTAAACATTGAAAGTGCATTAAAATTTTACTCAAATAAATCATTGGTACTTTGAAAGTTGACTAGGTTTCTGGTCACTAGGAAAGGTTTTAATAAGGCATTTTTGGGATTGGTCCAAACTTTGGTCCAATTATTTTTGTCGGAAATTGTCTGGTTACTATAGAGCAGCTGTATATTCGTATGCGCATCATTCTGTTGAAATTGAGAAGACAAAAGAATTCCTCTCTCTTCTGATTTTTCTACTGTTACACTTTCTTGTAAGAAGAAAAAAGTCCCTTTATAAAGTTGCATTTCAGACAATCGATTTTTGATATCATATTATGCTTTTGATAAATCGGAAAACTTGTAAATATGTAAATAAATAAAATATGTAAATATAAAAACCAAAACATTTTACATAAATCTTATATTCAGTTTGAGATCAGAATTTTTAACACACCCGGTCGGTACAACCGCGAACTACATAACGTGTTATACTTTTGCTAGATTTTTTTAAAGGCAAAATTTTGAGTGTTTCTTATATGTGTTTTCCCAATCAAATGTAGACGCCGGACAGATCAAATGCGGCAAAGTCAGATCAAATGTGGAAGCCGAGAATTTAAATTTGAAAACACCCCCTCCGATACAATGTATTTTATGTGGACATTTCAGAAATATTGTTCTATGTGGACGGCATTTAATTGATATAAAATTT
>JAUZND010001626.1:0-13367 GCA_034780555.1 Coelogynopora nodosa
CTGTTTGTACCTGTACATGCCAACATGTATAAATCTCATGTAAATATACTTTAATGGATCTCCAAAAAAAATTTTTTATATGAATTTTCAAAAACGAACTTAATTACGGACCACCTTATAATATTTAGCCCATATGTAATTTTGTATATTACTAGTATTTCCTGCTATTTTTTAAACTATTCTTTTATATAAATATATATATATATATATATTCACATTAGAAAACACGTAAAACTATTTTATTATAAATGACACAACAATATTGTTTGAACTATTCTGAAAGGAATACTATAATTTATTTGATATTATTTGGATGGAATTATTCTTGTTATTAAAATGCAACATTACAAATACAAACACAAGTATAAATATTTACGTTTCCCAACTCGATTTTAAAACAATGTATTTGATGTTGTAGGGTACATTGTCATTGAAAATATATATTTATTTGAATATATAGTTTGTCCTAAATTTATAATTTAATTATTATTATTCTAAATTGATTGTTATTCAACACATCAAAAAGCTTTTGTTGGAAACTTTTTGAATTTCTAAAGTTTAATCTTCTTAATACAATTATATACTACAATAAGAACAAATACTTATAGTAAAACACATTTTAAATTAAAGTTACCTATGTGACTGTTTCTAAATTAAATTTAAATACCTATGACCCATTTATACCTTAACATTATTGCTTCCCAGTTATTTTAGTATTTTGAAAAAAGGCAATTTGGAACATTTTTTAAAACGTCTGCGATAATTGACAAAATGAATAATATTATTTTATAATAAATTTAATAAAATAAAGAATTAATTAAAAGTTTCAAATAGTTTCAAACATGTTGTAATATTATAATTTGAGCGATAATATAATAATATATATTGAAACTTATTTATTGTAGTGATAATGGTAACACAAACAAATATCATTATAAAAATGTCAGTAAAAGAATAATGTTATAATTACTTTTTTCCGTTTTAAATGGGGGCTAAAATGAACAATTCTTAATTCTTAATTCATAATCTATTATCTTTAAATAGCAATGAATAACGGTTTCATAAAAATCATCATTCTGTAATCGTATGAATTCCCTGACCAAAAGAAGTTCACCGATGGATTATTATTTATTATTTTTTAAGCTGCTTTTGGTAAAACTATGCGTATATTTTATAGTTTGGTATGGATATTTTTTATAATCGATTTATCATAATAATATAACATTTTCAAGATGTTGAGTTGATTTTTATTTTATTATTTACTTCTTACATATTCATTATAAAGGTTTTTATAAATAAGATTAAATTTGTGTTCATCATACTGTATGTGAAATACTATACAATGTAATTCGTTAGACTAAATTCTTGTAAAGGCATGGGAAATTATTTAAAACTAAGCTAATATGTTCACATACATATATTCTTTTCAACGTATTCAGGCTGTTGAAAGCAAGGGAAAGCTCGCAATAGTTTTATAATAAATAAATATGCGAAATTGAACACTCAGTTTGAAATCTGATTTTGTGTTATATCAATTGGCAGGCATTAAAATAAAATAAAACATCGTTTTAAAAGGTGTAATAAAGAGACTCAATAATAATGAATGGAACTCAAAAGGTACAGAAATATCTCATGAATATACTGTAATATGCATTTATTAAAGGCCTATATTGTTTACATAGGAATTTTTCATGATCCCAAATCACTATTCTAAAAGTTATCACAAATTATTTATTTTAATATTTAGTAGTTAACGAGTTCAGATTACAATATATGCGAAACATGTTGACGTGTCATGCATATTTATTGTCGGATTTGGAAATACAAAACTTCAAAATAAGAATTGGTTTAAATTCTTTCAATATATTAAGAAGAAATATTGAAATAAAAGAAATATAAGAAATAAATTCTGCGAAAAATGAATATGTAAGTAGTAATTATTTTGGCTTGTGAAAGCTCTAACATAAATAATTAAATAATTAAATTATATAATAATAAAATGACATACTTTTTGAGTTCACACAATTATAAATACTTTTTTAACATTTATTAAAGCAATTTTTTTAAATAGTTAAAATAGACGATATTTCAGGAGATTATTGTTCATACATTTGTTAAGATGAACTTCATTTGAAATTAAGCGCAATTGATTGTGTTTTTGATGTTATACAATATGTATATACAATTTAAAATGAATACATATATACAATATCAAATATTTTTTGATCATTTTTCATGATTAAAATATAATTTGAATGAATTTAGTTTTACGCTTTACCAACACATCGAATATTTTGTGTTTACGAATTACAATAATATTAAGTCATTAATTAAACAGAGAGTACCTACTAGGTCTCCCAAGGTCTCCCAACTAGGTCTCCCAAGGTCTCCCAACTAGGTCTCCCAAGGAACATAATACGTATTATTAAAATTTTAAACAATTGACACTTTTTTAATTATTTTTTGGTAATTGTGTCAATATTATGTTATGATCAATACTCTATGGTACTTATAAGAATATCACGCCTGTCCTTGTTTTAAGCATGTTAATGAAGGAATACGGAACACACCTAGGGACCTTCATACTACTTAACTCATACTACTTGAGTTGTTTAGGCTTTACACCATATTCATTTAACTTCACACAAATAATTACTTCCTGAAATCTGTGATAAAAGTAGGTTCGGATAAATGATAGTTAAAGATTATTTGTTTAATATAATTATTCAGTCTATGTAGCATAGTAAATGTATATAATTTCTATTTGTGAAATTTGATAACAGTTTTTAAGAACATTATAAACTGTATTTCTTTAGAATCCCTTATTATCAAATGATAAAGAATTATGTTTCATTGTTTCAACAATTTAACATATTGAGATATGGTTAGATACATTTAATAATGCTTTTTGATCTAAAATATATTGTATTACAAGTGATACTAAATGAGTCAAAATTGAGTACGATGTTGAAACTGAACACTGTCAAGGATTATTTCATACCTCTTGATTTTGCAATTAATAGCGATCGACATTTTAACGGGATATCAAACAAGTCAAGAGAAAATTACATATTGAATATTATCTTAAAAAGAGTTTAACAAATAATTTTATTTAACTTAAGTAAAGAAATATGATAATGTAATAAATTATCATATAGTATATATATTTATATAATATCGTTTATGGTAATTACATAAAGTATAAAATATATAGTTGGTATACCATAAACAATAGATATAAGATATACACTTATAACTAAATATATATAACTACACAATATAGTATTAAGTAAGGACATACATTTTATACACTATTTTATACCCCATTCGTTTAAACAGATTATTATTTTACTAAATCATGGTTAATATGTAAAATCAGAAGTTTCAATCATGTAATCAATCAGTCATGTCATCAATCAGTCATGTCATCAATCAGTCATCTAATCAATCAATCAGTCATGTAATCAATCAGTCATGTCATCAATCAGTCATGTCATCAATCAGTCATGTCATCAATCAGTCATCTAATCAATCAATCAGTCATGTCATCAATCAGTCATGTCATCAATCAGTCATGTCATCAATCAGTCATGTCATCAATCAGTCATCTAATCAATGAGTCATGTAATCAATCAGTCATGTCATCAATCAGTCATCTAATCAATAAATCAGTCATGTAATCAATCTGTCATGTAATCAATTAGTCATGTAATCAATTAGTCATGTAATCAATCAGTCATTTAATCAATGAGTCATGTAATCAATCAATCAGTCATGAAATCAATCAGTCATGTCATTAATCAGTCATCTAATCAATCAGTCATGAAATCAATCAGTCATGAAATCAATCAGTCATGAAATCAATCAGTCATGAAATCAATCAATCATGAAATCAATCAGTCATGTAATCAATCAGTCATGTAATCAATGAGTCATGTAATCAATCAATCAGTCATGAAATCAATCAGTCATGTAATCAATCAGTCATGTAATCAATCAGTCATGTAATCAATCAGTCATGAAATCAATCAGTCATGAAATCAATCAGTCATGTCATCAATCAGTCATGTCATCAATGAGTCATGTAGTCAATCAGTCATGAAATCAATCATTTTGCTGCTTTTATTACTGATTTTATTTTATTGCATCTTACGTTGGAAAAATACAGGATACTTATTACGTCTATAGAAAATGAAGAGCAAATATGTTCCCCTTTTTTAACGTGATGTGATACATCTTTTTATACTAAAAGGTTAAGAAAAGCTATAAACAAACACTTTTTGAAATATATAATTTGAAATAATATATAAGATGAAAAGTTAACACGAACGGAGATTAAAAGACGAAGATAAAAGGAAATTTATATGCTTCTAATAGTAAATGGATACATTCTATTCAAATCCTCTACGTCACCACAAAAAGAAATAAAAAAGAAGAACCAGAAATGATCAAAGCGACTGTCAAATAAGAAACATAATTTTATAATAATATCAAGATGGTTTTAAGGAGAAACCAACATTCACGACTAAAGTCCAGAAAGGTCAAACAAAAGGAATGAATTATAATCAAACCACAAATGTTATTTATAAAAAACATTACAATTCAAACATAGGCGGTACTTTACGTAAAACAGGCCTGGAGTGAAAAGATGGCAGAGACTTCTTTTGATGACAAAACGAGGCTAAATGTGAATTTTAGTTTTTTTCGTATAGACTACTTTCGAAACATAGACATGTCCAGAATGCCTTACACGGCCCACAGCTCAAACACATCAATCATAGATCCATTAAGATTCCATGCAGTATCCCGTGTGGTGCAATAATGGTAAACTCGGTTACGAGACCTGATGATAATGATGTTAGTTGAAGGTTCTGTTATCTTGATATAGGTCATTTAATATAGGTCATTTAATATAAGGTCATTTAATATAGTTCATTTAATATAAGGTCATTTAATATAAGGTCATTAAATATAGGTCATTAAATATAGGTCATTTAATATAAAGTCATTTAATATAGGTCATTTAATATAAAGTCATTTAATATAAGGTGATTTAATATAAGGTCATTTAATATAGGTCATTTAATACAGGTAATATAATATTGGTCATTTAATATAGGTCATTTAATATAGGTCATTTAATATAGGTCATTTAATATAGGTCATTTAATATAGGTCATTTAATATAAGGTCATTTGATATAGGGAATTTAATATAGGTCATTTAATATAGGTAATTTAATATAGGTAATTTAATATAGGTAATTTAATATAGTTGATTTAATATAGGTCATTTAATATAGGGCATTTAATATTGATCATTTAATATAGGTCATTTAATATTGATCATTTAATATAGGTCATTTAATATAGGTTATTTAATATAGGTAATTTAATAATGGTCATTTAATATAGGTCATTTAATATAGGTCATTTAATATAGGTTATTTAATATAGATAATTTAATATTGGTCATTTAATATAGGTCATTTAATATAGGTCATTTAATATAGATCACTTAATTAAGGTCATTTAAATATGTTTTTCGTATCTTCGACAGCCGAAAATATCAATGGTATTTCCACATAACAATTTACAAAGTACATATTTCAAATTATTCTAAAACATTTATTAATACTATTTGTAGTCTACTATGCTGTCATATATAATTTGATTAAGCCTATAGAAGGTATTACAAATATATAATTTAGAAACCAAATAAATAATACGCAGTTTGTTAAATGTTATCTTACATTGTAAAAAGATCAGCGTTTTCCCATCATATTCAAACTAAGTAATTTTTAATAATATAATATACTTAGCATTTGCTTCGTGAATTACGAAATAAAATCTCATTATAGCGGAACATTTTCTTTGCAATTCATGAAGCTGATGATAAATACCTTAGGGTGCAAACTCTATAGCACTAGCAAAATGTAATTAATTGTAACATACATACACTATTATATATACACTAATAACTTGTAATTACGCTTGTGTGTCATGTTTTGTATCACCAAATTAAGTCACAGATTCATTGTACATTATAAATGATAATGGTTATACGATCAAAGGTTTTTTTAAAACTAATTTCATTGAGAGAAAGGTAAAAAAAGATGTTATATTTTAGTTCATAAGGTATTTGTTTGAACTCTTTATACTAACAAAAATATGCTACCTTTATGTATTTATCAGTAAAAAATATACATCTAAAAACAACCATAATGCGAAAAAAGCGACCGAAAACTTTAATGATTCTAATAATATCTGATTATAAGATCCATGTTCCTACAAAAAACAAATTTAAAAACATATTTGATTTTCAAATCCGGAATATGTTTCTAAAAGTATTTATAAATTGCTTAAGATAATTTTTTAAAATTTTAATAGCAACTAAAAATTGTTTAGATTATAAAATACTAATTATTTTGTTTAAACATTTATTGTGTACTCTGCTTTTCGCTTGTTTAAAACGTATTATTGATATATATATATATTATTATTATTTTATTAGTTTCAATTGATGTTTAGATAAAACATTTAATATAGGTATTTTTATGCTGCACTTTATATTGTTTCTGAATTTAAAATAATATTTTAACTTTTGCCAGATACATTATATAAATGGCACCGGGTATAACAATAAAATAAATTTTAAAAAAAATGCATTAACAAATTCAACTTTCATGACTTAATACGTTTAGTATGACATGACATGACTTAATATGTTTAGTATATGTGACATGACTTAATATATTTAGTATATGACATGATTTAATATGTATTAGCCAAACATTAACAGCAAATTGAATTGTTTAATCTTAGCAGAACTAAATTAATTTTTAATTTATCTATTTATACCGTAAGCGCACTTATCCTTTTTCACATTACATAAGTTTTTTCATTTTTTTAAAAATTAAATTATATTATCAACGCAATCAGAATAATCCACTGTTTAGTCATCATGGTCATATAAAACAATGCAATCAATGAATTTTTTCAAAGAAACAAAAATTAATATATTTATGAATAGTAGTATACACAATATATTTAGAGGCGCTTTAAATTTTGATTTTTAAAACTTTAGCTGTTTTTTTTATTATGTCACAATTCATTTTAAAACTGATACACAAAATGTAACATAGCTTAAGAATGAAAACACAACATTGTACATAGTCACTAAGGGCCTTCGAGGCTTTCGTGCGTTCCACTATTTGATCATTTCAACATGGTTGTATGCAAAGTCATTGTGGATGTACATAAGTGCGAGAGTGACGATAATCTGGCTCCCGACATGGTAGACCTCGAGCTAGTAGACTTGTACTAAACATAATTATACAGTTTTAACTGGTTTTGTTTTTTTACCTTTTTTAGCAGGACTGTGACAAAAAGGGCTCTGAAATTTTCAAGGGGCGCATTTTTAGGATTATTTAGTACGCAGCTGTGTAATATTGCATATATGTACCTACGCCCTTGAGAGTGGTAAAGTTTATAATAAATATGGAAGGTTTAAAATACTGTAACATAAAATGAAAGTATTGAACAATAAAAAATGACATATTTTAGTCTAACATTTTAAGTGAATTATGTCTTTATTGGCTTTGTTTAAATAATAAAACTTATCAACTTGAAGGATATGAAAATCAAAAATCTGACTACTTATTCGTTCAAAAAAAAAGTTTAAAAAAGCTTACTGTGTTTAATAATTCTAAAAATAATTTTTGTTTCATTAATACGAAAATAATTTTTTTCTATGTATATTTTTGAGCTGTTGTCATTGATTAAATTTTGTCATTAATGCTTTAAATAATCTATTTTTTGTTTTCATAATTATTAGTTTGTTCTCTTAAATTTTGGCCAAACAAACAAAAAAATGTTGATTATATTTTATAATATGCGTGATCATATATATTAGTTCTGGGGGTTGTTTGAGCTTCAGAAGTCTGAGGGAGAGAATTTTGCTCTCTATTCAATGTTTAGATGGACATTATGAAAATTGGTCTAGAATGTAGAAACTGTAGAAGCAGTTTCCAAAGAGGGAGAAGTAGTTTTGTGCACTAAATATATTACAATCGTTTCTATTAGAATATCTGGTAAACATTAATTCAGTGATTAATCACTGGTCAGTGAATATAAACTTCGATTCATTTCTAAAAGATTCACAATACTCTCTAAAGTTTAGGATTTTTGCCCTATTTTTTTCTTGGTATGATCGAGACATTTTTTGAATTTCTATAGTTTAAAATCTGTGTAAACTATAATTAACTATTTGATTTCTTGCCAAGAACTCAGTAGGATAAAATTCTTATAAGAAATACCATATAATTAAATTTAATTTTTTGCCAGTAAACCCTTGGCAAACAAAACTTTGTCAAGATCTTTAGAACGGCTAAATATTAAATCCAATCCAAGTTTAAAATCAGTGAAAGTCGCAAAACTTGTATCCATTGTTTTAAGTAAATAATATTTTGTGGCAATGAAACATTTAGGAAAACGCACAAACTGTAAAACAGCCGTGTTATGTGTCACAGAAATTATACTACGGAATGCATAATAGGGAGGGCGAAATGAGATTCCTCCTGGAATTATCATATATTTTCGTTTTAAAGACATGTGTCTCGACCTTTAATTCTTTCTATAAACTGCAAAAAAAATGTATAAAAGGGATTCAGTTTCTAGGTTATATAGATGTGATTTGTTTGATCTTTCCGACAGATTCACCTTAAATATAACAAAACAAAAATGATTGAACAATAGGCAATGATGTTTTTACGTTTATAATTTTTTATCCTTATTTTTAACTTTTATTTACGAGTATAGACAACAGATTGAGATATATGTTATTCTGATTTTATATAAGCTGCTCTAAACAAGCGTTTTAGTTAATTATCATTATGATGGAAAACAATGTCTTAAATTAAAATTAGAAATAAAAGCCACAATTAAAATGATATTATGTTTTTAATGTTGACAATGTAAACTGACTTTTATTTAGAAATGATTAATAAACATACGCCATTGAATATAATATTTACTATTTCCGCAAATTAAAAAATAAAATATTATTGTTAGTTATATACACTCCTTCTCTAAAGAGCTGACAAGAAAGTTGTGAACATACCCAAATAATGAGTTTGTTATATTTATGTTCGATTTAATAAAATATTGGTGATTTTAATATAGCGTATATAGTTGGATTCGTTTGGATAAATTATACCTGAACAATTGAACTTGGGCTTTGTATAATAAATTGTAAGAGCACTAACAATCTTACAGATTACATATAGTCTATAGATCGAATGCTATCTTGAGAAAATACTTATAATAATATAAATAAATATAAGTTAAAACAAAACAAAAAGGAAACAATTATCATAAATGAGAATAATATTACAAATTCAAGTTACATCTTCCGCAATATGGACTTATAGTTTTTAGTGTACTCATCATTGTTTTGATTAAAATCAACTTTTATTATGTAATACACAATCAGAGAAAACTACAAAATATTAGATTATCTTTGAAGATGAGTATTATCAAAATATATTTAGGTATATATTGTTCATATTACTCCATACCCTATTGTTCGAAAAAGGCATAAATAGTGTACATTAGCTACAACTTTTATCATAGATTTAATATATATTTTCTATATTTTTGAAATAGAGTAGCATGTAATTGAAAGAAGAGTATTTTAAAGTTTAATTTAAACACATACTTGTTACATGAATATTTTCCATTAGTTTCATTGTCTATATTGCTTATTATTAAATATTGTTTCTTTAATACCAATCAACACTTATTACACTAATAAGTTTCTAATTAAAACTTATATTTGGGTTCACCTTTTGTTTTCTAATATTAAATGCATTTTCATATATCATTTGTATTACGACTTCTAGTGTTATATGTATTTTATATCTATTTTGATATTTTTCATATTTAATTCAGATATTATCAGTTTAATATATTTTTAATTATTTATAATTTAATAATAAAAATTTTAGTAAAATTTTTATCGTCCATCTTTAAATACGTTATGTTAAAAACGAATGGATATATTATTCAAAATATTATATTTTCATTATATTAATATGAATGAACATTATTGCAGTTTTTTTAGATTTTATTATTTCGAAGTCAAAATTTTAGTTAATTTATAAATTTCTCAATCAATTAGTCAAAAAGTATACAGAAAAGTACAAATATTTCATTTAATAATTTAATTACTAAGTTATTCTGTAATTGTTATATTTTGTAAAATTTTACTTATGAATTTCGAGTATTTTATTAGAAATTTGATATTTTCTAAATAAATCTAATTATATATGTAGAATACTCCTAATGTAATGTTCTGAATAGTATATGTTGTGTCTTATCTCAGGAAAAACAAAAAAGTCAAAATCTTAAACATTAGTTTGGAAGTATTGTAGCAAAACATTTGAAACATAATTTGAGACATTTGCAAATTAACTTACTTTTATTTAAATCATTAAATGTAGTTAATCACTTGGTTTCAAAAATGTGTCTAAACAATAACTTCTACTCATTGTGACAGTGTCTATGATAGAACTTGTTCCTTTAGTGCCTAATCTACATGTGTTGGTTATAGGGGCTTTTAGTTTCCATAACTTTTTTCATTAAATGTATCCATTGTAATAAATTGACATGTTATATATAAATATACATATTATAACCTATTTCCAAATAAATCGATGATATTAATGTAAATTCAGCCTAAATTAATGTCCAATTAAATATAAATAAATGTGCTAATTTAAAGACTTGTTGATCATGATAAATTCAGATTATATTAATCAAATTGATCAGATTAATCAATCATATTAAGATTGAAAATTCATTCTAGCAATGGCAATATTTCGGCTTTTTAGAAATTGGATGAAACTAAACATTACTTATGAATATAACAATGCTAGGAAAACGTTGTGAATTGTTATTTTTTCTTATGATGAAACAATATAAACTTAAAGAGAGTAAATACCACCTAGAAACAACTGTCTGGACTTCAGTTCAACCATATACCGAAATGGTGACAACATTTCTTTACCAGGGGTCCTTTTTTAATTAAATAATTTTTCCCACAACAAATTGAATTGTATCGTTTTTTGTAAAAATTATGAATTCTGAATTCTGATTTTATTTTTGACAGATTTATATATTTTTATTTTAAACATGAAATCCCGCGAATAAACATCCTATATTTATAATTATTTGTGTAAAATGAAAAAGCATACAACGTTAATACATATTTTTTTAGATTAAAATGTTAGTCGTATAGATTCTATATAAATAAAGCATAATATATATATATATTTAAAGTTATTGAATAAATTATTTTTTAAATGTAATCTTAGTTAAATGAGACCCGATCCACCTCTGAAAGTATACAAATAATGCTAGCAATCACATTTTCATGATCCTGTCATGATCCTGTCATACATATTTAACAACGAACAGCAGATTTCATTTATTTAAAAATGTACCTCACGAGATAGTATTTTGATTTAAATTAATTTCGTGCCGGAAAGTTTTAGTATACTAATAAGTAGGTCAGCTTACTGTTGTTAGTTACTGAAGGTCAATATTCGGTTTCTATTCTGCCAGTTAACTCTTCTCCGTGCGTTAGTCAAGTGAAGAAACAACAGAACACAAATTTAAGTTTATAACAGTGGAACGAAACAGTTCAAACACATATACTTTGCTCTGATTTGCTTATTGTAATAACCAATCAAGATAATTTCAAAACATTGAATGGAAAATAAAATGAACTCGAGTAATACTCTCTAAAATGAAATGAATTATACGGTTCCAATTAATATGGTAATTTATCTCATTTATAAAGTGTTCATGCATAAACAGACACACTGAGTGTTCATAACAGTGAAATGATGCTAGTTCTATTTAGAGTCAAAATAATGTTTAAACAGAGTTGATATAAATATCAAAACGGATATTTTAAATATCGGATTAAATTTTACTAATTTATAATAATAATAATATTAATATTAATTACAAATAGTAATATTTTACTCTTAAAAAAATACACTTATATAAAATGTAAAAATATACATTGTGACAACGCAGCATAAATATTACACTAGATTTGATAAATATAATTTTAATATATTTTAGATTTTCATCCATAACATAATATGAAATAGGCCTACAAGCATTAAAAAAATTCGTATAACATTTTTTTCACAATGTTATTGAATTAAAAAAATATTTACAATGATTTGAATATTTTCTATTGTTTTAAATATATTTCTATACACTGAATAATTGGAGTTATTTAAGTTTATTAAAAGACAAGAATTAATAGTTTATTTCGATTTCGATCTGTATTCAATCTTCTTTGGTCTAAATTTTTATTTTTTAAATAATTTTGTCAGCAAATATCAAATTAAACCTGAAATATCCCAAATATTTTGGACTTTTTATTTCATTTTTTATAACATTATTTTTTATACATACTCGTTTAAAGACTATTATATTTAATGTTTTGAGATCTCGTACACTGCTATATTTATAAAATTTTAAGAAAATAACAGGCTAAATAGTAAAATCGATAAAAAAAATTAATTATAATAACATGAATTTAGTTTTTGATGAAAACCGATTTGCTTCTGTTACTTTAATTTAAGCAACATTTATATTTCCTACTTATTTTTTGCAATCCAATTAAATATTAATAATTAAAGTCGAAATAGGCCCACTTTACCTAATCAATTGCTGAGGTATTAACAAGATTGAAAAACTCATCACATCTGCTCAACAACATCAACCGAAGAAAACTTTTATATTTCGGCCACATCTATCGGCGTGTCAGTGATAACTTCGAGAAAGTATTTTCGGAAAGAAAGATAAATGGATGTGGAATTATCTAGACGACCTAAACGACAATAGGATGACGGCATTAATGGTCGGAAGATGGTCGTCAAGGTCACCAAGGAGCTGAGAACGCACTGATGGACACGCTTCTATACAATGTACAAGTCGCCGTGTGGAACCACTACTATTTTTTATCATGCCTTCAGACAAGCAGTCTGAGCATATATATTGATGCCATATTAATCACAAATCAGGGGCGGCTGATCCTGTAAAGTACACATTTCATTATTAGTATAGACTGTGCTTTGAATTTGTATATCGTAGATTCCCCCACTCTCCCCTATTATACTAAGTATTTAGAATAGAGAATTCAGGGGGGGCTTAAAGATATTGCAGCCCTCAGTCTACATTTAGGGGGAAGGGGCGTCAGCCCCCACTGCCCTCCCCCACCCCCCCCCCCCGACTCCGCCGTCTGTGCATATTTTATAACACTAGGCCTAGTGTTATAAAATATGT
>JAUZND010001627.1:0-13367 GCA_034780555.1 Coelogynopora nodosa
ATTATTTATTTTTAAAATTGATGGACCCCCTCGATTATTACAACCCCGCGGCTTATTTGGCTCGCCAGAGTATTGTGATAATATGTCGAATTATGTTGGTGAAAATGCATTTTATTTACTATGTCCATAATATTTGATAAGGGTAGATTTTTTTTGCTTTTGGATGAGGGTATTTTTAGTTGGGAGTGAATCTTTGTATAGCTACAGCTATATCCTTGAGCTAATGTATAGACTATTTTTACCCGCGTCCAAAGGCCATAATGTGTTAAATGATTGATATGATTCTAGATAGTACAATACAGGTTTTTATAAAAAAAATTAAGCTATAGCAATATGATAACCGATTTATAGAAAATTTTCAAGTATTATAACTATTATCTTAATGAATAATTGTAAAGAAAAACAAATGGTTCAGTATATGAATAAATGAGTATTGCCGACTCGTGTTTGAACAGGTGACTAACTATTTTTAGCATAATTTATTATATTATTTTAAAACATAACATTTACAACCAATACTATCTATATATACTTTTTTAATTATACTGATGGCAGAAAGATATTATTTTGTTTTATAATAATTGTTCGTTGTTAACTTGAAGGATCAACTTTCTTGTATAGCCTGCGGCTGTTGGAATTAAACATTTCGTTATTTTCTGATATAAATAATTACTGTAAAAAGATCCCTCATCGATTTGCGATTTTGTTTTAATTATTATTTAAACATAAACCGTCATTTTATTCAAATAATCAGTTATAATTATGTGGTCATTAATTCATATTATTATGTTATAAATAAAAACTGTTTATTACTAAAACATTACCGTGTTATATAATTAGTTTTTTACGATACGTAATTTTCTTAAAGTTATCACTGTGAAAAACCCATCTGAAACGCTGCACGTATTATACAATGTCAAAATATGTTTTTAAAACTGTTGACATTATTTTATCATTTTCCCTCCAAATAAGCAGTCCTTCTAATCAAACCACTCAATTTTCGAGATCTTTCAGAAAAAGTTTTCGTCTATTATTTTGTTTGTTCTGCGTGTGGATAATAAATAATATCCCAATAATTTGTACAAATCTCAACATCGATAAGAAAGCTCGCCTCCCACAATGATATACACACTGCGCCTGATTAGACCACACACAACCACACTCCGTCCAGCAAGTCCGGTGGACGTCTTGTTGTGATTATGCTTCAACGAAGTGAAGGCATCTCGTGTGTGCAATCAAGTCTGGATTACATCATCACTTCCTGGCTGAGTGGGGATAGAGGCGACCTTAGCGCGGTCCCAGCCTCTCTCTTCCTCTCTCTCTCCCCAATTTGCTTACTTACTCTCCACACGCAGCGGAGAAGAGAGAGTTGTGTAGTTGTCGTGGCTCGACTTGATGCAGTCACGCAAGTTGTACACTATCCTGTGTAGCTAGCTACTCAGAGCATGGTGTGTCAGAAAGGTGGTCGGGTCTTTTCTTCCCTTCCCGCACCAACGAACTCCGCGCCTACATGGCTGTACTGTCGACCCTTTTCCTTCCATTTTTTCTCTCTCGAAAAGTAGTTGTTTAAAAAGATTTAGATTATATGGCGCTGTTTCTCGCAATTTAGCCACTTTTTACTAATATGATGTGATGTTTGATCGAGGGAAATACAGTTTAATTATTGTAGACGAAATTCATTCCTCCTAATGTAAATGAACCCGTGCTCGCCGATTTTATTGTTTGTTTATTTTTCATTAATACTGTGTATTGACTTTTCTCCTGCCAATTATATTGTGAAACTAATAAAATCGTTTTACAAATAACACTTTGTGAAGTATAGGGCAATACTGATCATGTTTTGCCGTTTTCAAGCTCTCAGTTTTATTCTTGTGGATTCCATGGACAGTTATACGCGAACATTGTGGCTAACATGTATATCACAGATGCAGAGTAAGCTGGTACGTTTGTATGCTTCATAATATCATTGTTATGAGTGTTGATATTATACTGCGGTCATAACTGACACATCTTCTTAACTCATTATCAGTTGCGGTTAAGGCAGTAGTATCGCTGTGCCATGAAATTGCACTGTTAAATGGGGTTTAGAAATGTTTTAGGTAATTATATTGATTTTTTCTATATACTTTAAAACCCGATGTGTGAGATTCCATCATTATGTGGTATATCTATCAGCTATAATAACCATGAATAGGTCTTCGACAGTTGCCGTTATATGTTTTGCAAGATTGTCTGCACACGCGAATATCGCCATCTATATATATGGGACTATAACTTTTTATAACCTGAAACTATAAAAAAAATGGTGCTGTATATTATAGTATTTTGGTTCAGAAGCATAGAAAATATTGTTACATTTATGAATTAATCATTACATTGATATTAAAATTATTACTAAATGTAGCTCTGTCATCTATTGATATTTATTTTGTGTAAAATTATACATTTTACTTAGAGCAGCAGCTACCTGACCAGTATTTCGTGCATTGTTAAGACTAATCATTGTTTTAATTGGTCAACTATAATATAGTGCTCTCTCAAGAATACAATTAAGTTACCTTTTAATTTAGTGTATACATTTGGAGATTTTTTTGGTTACACATTTTGACCACATTAAATTTCTTTCCTTTCATTTTATTTGTCAGAATTTATAATAGATAATAAGATGGAAATATTCTTTTATTCATTTATGCTTTATTTAATGTTTACAATATTTCATGACCGTGCTAAATGAAGCTTGTTAGTATTATGTTATTTATATATAAGGGCATTATAGCTTTTATGCCACATTTAGTTTTTTTGCTGTTTCACCTATAAGAGCACTTGTATTTCAATCTTCCTTCAGCTCTTTTTCGCTTTATGAGCTTTTTATCCATTCTGATTTTGAGAATATAATGGTTGGAATGGAACACAATTATAAATACTCTGATAATTTTTACCATTTATATAATATATTTCCAGGTCTTTTCAACGTCCGGTATATGCCTTGAGAGATATGTCATGCCAAAGTGATATAACACCAAATGTATTCGTAATAATATATTGTATTACTATCAAGGTGATTGTGAACTGTCAGTTTGAATTTGATTCCTTTCTCTGGCACTCGACATCTTCGGCTTTCCTCGAGTGTTTTGGGTTGAGAGAGAACCATCGCGCCAGGTTTCGCATCCCCCTTTTCCGTCCTGCGTCAATTGCACTGCTGCGTTCATGTTATGTCGCATTATAAGACCGAGTTGACTTGAGTCTCTTGTTGATGAAAAGCACACACCCTCTCTCACACGCAGATCCCCTGCGTTCAACAACTTAGTATCTATCGGTGGACTCGAGAACCTCTTGAGGTTAATTTCTTCTCACATTGGAGCGCTAATCGAAGGAAGGGAATCCTATAGCTGCAGTCTTTCAGGGCCCGACCCACCAATTCTTCTTATGTGCAGCAATTATATTATTGACTTTTTCGACATCGAAAACGAATGAGTTGAAATGAAAACATAGGTTTTTAAATTTTTGGTTTTTTACCCTGTGCCACCATGACATTTTTCTAAAAAAAGCCAAATAAGAGCAAAACGTGATTTAGTAAAGACTAAGGCCTATAATGCTGTTTATTATAGATTATGAATCACCTTATTTGAGTTCCCCTAGAAGGATTCTTTGGAGTTGGGAAGCACTATAAAGCCGGTAGGTAACCCAAGTTAGGCAGGGAGAAGAAAGATCATGTTCAGGGCTGGGGTATTGTATTTCACCTCAAGCCTTTAATAGATCCTTTGTTTTCAATTTAGTATGTTTTAGAGGAAACTCTTTTGTTGTTTCCCCTTTCTTCGCCGTCTTTGTTTATAGTTCGGGAGCACAACATAAGACTGTTTATTGAATATACATAATATGCGGAGAATAATTAGTAAAAAGTTCATTAGTATGTATAGAGTGTGTACCCTTCATAGAGTTGTTATTTTTCATTTAAACTTGGTAAAAATGGTTAGAAACAAATCTGTATTTATTTAGCTTCAACAAATTTGTATCGTGTTCAAAATTGCAGCAAAACAAAATTTGTTCCCTCTGTTTTAGCCGCTTTTGTAAATATATTAAAATAGACCATATTTGTATTCTATAGTTTAATATAATCGATTTAACTGCTTTGTGTCCCGTGTTTTATTGTCCGTATTATTTCTCAATGATCAGATTCTTCCTTCCTGAATTTGGAAACGATCGTATCTAATAATATGAGCCGAGTTTGAAAGTAGAGGAATATTATGAAGACGATGATCCTCTGGGGAAGTGTCTTGACCCATCCCATTCCCTCGCGAGGTATACACAGCGCCTGCGGTCATCCACGACGTAATAAATAGGAATTTGATTGCCGCCCTTTGCCTTTATTAGATCAATTGGAATGTCTCCCTTTAGATGCGTTGGCGTTGTGACAAACAATTGGTATAGTCGTAAGGTCATTTCCCCCCTAATCAACCGATAATCGCATCCCTATAGATTCCTCTTCAAAGAATGTCACTTCGCTTGAGCATTTCTCACACTATGTAAATTTTATATTAATAATAATGAGCGATTATGGAGATCTGCCTAATAATTTTGGCTTATTCACTACAATTGTTCTTTACTTAATTATTTTTTATAAAACAATGTATGTCTATAGTGTTATAGGATATCATAATATCCATTTATGTATAATCATTGCATTTCAGGCAACGCTAATTTAATTTACGCGAATCGTCGGATGAATTTTTTGTCCAATGCTGCTTCATTGGACTCAGGATTAACCACTATAGTTCCAATTGACAAACAAAATTTATATTTAGGTATTCTTCACCGCGTATAGTTAAACACAGGCTTTTAATTACTTGCCTAACCTTAGTTGAAACTAGCCTTATAACAAGACCTCCCTGTACTCAATGCTTTGCAAATTAACAAATGTTCCCTAATATCATTTCTTTTTATATATATTGCTTTAAATATAATATCTTATTATTATACTATGATGATCTGCGTTCAATTAACTCAAAATCGATTTGAAGCTTCCAGTATACACTTTCTTTTCATACTAAATATCCAAATTAAATAATGACCCGTTTGTCTCGAGATTATCGGAGCAGAAATCTCAAACTTGCTAGCCCCATAATATGCATTTCATTCCCGGACGACAAGAACGATAATGTCCCCTGACAGTCATTGAATTGGCTGAGAGGATTTGTGGAATTACCCACTGGATGAAGGTGACAAGTCTGACGGGGTATCCGGGCAAGACGGCTCCACTTTCAGTGGCAAACTGATGCGACTGACACCTAGTTACTTTGCCAGTCAGTCGCCCCTAGCTAGCAGCTATAATATATATATTTGAGCTATTGGGAAATTTATTTATTTTTTCCAGCCTACCAATGCACACAACCCCTTGGAACCAAAATATGTGTTTTTCAATATTTTATTAAACTGAAATTTATGTTCAATATAATATATCTTGTGATGCTCGCAGGTATATTTTTAGTTTATGATTAGTTGTATATTATTTCATAGTCGTCTGGAATAATGTTAGTATATTTTTAAGTTATTCAAAAATATAGTAATAACTGAGGCTTCTGAATTTTTGATATCGCAATGTGTATTAATCTGTTATATATACGCACTTCAGAATAGTGAGAATTAATGTGACAACATAATATGGTACTTGCCATGTTTTCTTTATGCTGTTTATTCGATTATTAAGTTACATTACAAAACACTACACTTCAGTGTCAATATTCATTGAAATTATACAATTTTAAAAGCAGTATTAAGAAGTGACTATAATATTATAAATAATCTCAAGATTTTCCTGATTGTAAGACTTATTCTATATTGATTGCGATTATAAAAAACGCCCGCTTTATACGATTAAAACTTTTCTGCTTCACAGCTCGTCTATCACTCGGTGTATGCTATAATCAGGTAATTGTCCAAAGTTGAGATTGAGGCTTATATTTTTTTATAGGAAGCGGGACTGCTGTGTCCAATTCTTTGTTGTCAATCTTGTGGAATCAGGATATCCTGACCGTGTCGGGTACTCCACCTCTCTATTCTGAGTTCCAGAATGCTTCCCCCCCTATATACTCACTTTAAATAGGTCCTCGGCATCCTATAGACCTCTATAATAATATACCAGAAAGCATTTTCAAGTACAGATCACCCATTGTGTTCTGTTTATAATTTTCGCATTATAAATCGAGGGACCTATTATAATATTATACATATAGGAGGCGAGGCGAGGCTACTCTAGGCTGCCTTCACTTCGTATTCGGTTTAATGGTTTAGTGATCATAATTATAATATAGTCAGTCGTCTCGCTGTTAAAATGTTGTTAGCGTTGTTAAAATCAATACAGGATCTTATATTTTTACATATATTGGATTAATGGGTGAATCAAACTCAGCTAATGCTAAGCTAATTTGCATTTACTGCTGCTGTTATAGCTACTGCCACTGTTAACATTTTTCATATTTTTATTATTTATAGATACTTTTGAGGTCTGTTTTTCGCGCGTCTATTTTGAGCATTGAATACGTCATTTAAATAAATGGTGTACTTTTCTATGAAGAGTTTTTTTTTAGGGTAATTAATTTTTTTTAAACAATTATACAGAATACTGCATTTGATATTATACATAATAATACATTTTATTTAACGACAAATTCAAAGAAGAATATCAAAGTCATGTTTAAATGTCGATTCTAATAATTCATTTTAATGCTAATGTTATTAATTCCAGTAAATGAAAAGCTCAGTACAAGGAATAATAATGATATTAATTAATCTTAATTGTTTTATTTCCTGAATTCAAATTAATAGTAATATAGCATAACTTGTTCTTGTCCATTTGATTTATATTTTTAAATAGGTTAAATTTTAATAATATAAAATTGTTTTCATTAAAAAAAACATGTCTATATATGCAATTTATATACTAAATGGAATTAACCCTTTAGGTAAAGTATAACTAAAGTATGTTATACTGTGTAGGACTTCTTTTTCTTACTAAAATAGCTTAAAGCAATGAAAGTCCCTCAGACGTCGCGCTATCGTCTCACTCAGGTTTGGTCTTTATGTTTGTCTATACTGCTTGCTCCAGTTCCCATTGGGTCGTCGGCTACAATGGACTCCCAGCTCGCCTATCTCCAACAGCAACAACTCCTCCAACACCAGCAACAACAGGCCACCCTGGCCTGGCAGCTGTACGGAGGAGGACCGCCCATGGGTGGCGGTGGGGGGAGCACTCTGAACCGGCGTCATAGGGGCGGGGATCCCCTGGGCGGGGGCGGCGGTGGGGGGACACTGGTGGGCGGCCGTCAGGACCCGAACACCGGCCTGTTTCATCCGGAGGGGATTGCCACGTTAAGGATGAACGCGGCTCCGATGGTCTATGATAACACCTACAATTCACTCAAGAGGTGAGTAGGACCAGCTATATTCCAATACCGAAGCTGAACTGGGTATGATTGTATCTGTGGAATATATTTCTCAATTTTTGTTTGAGGATGGGTTACGTTACTTCCGTGATCTCTTGTGAACATTGTTTCATATTGTTTAGGCACGGTTGGTAAACAACGTATTGGACTACGATTTTAACAGTATTACCAAAACATTTGATTTATTCGGATAAAATACACTTTTAATTCTTAATTTCACATTTGAAACGTTTTCTTATCCATTTTAGTTATTCTCAATTTGCAAAAAGGAAGCACTATGATAAAACGTTAGTGTAATAAAGTGCAGGTCTACGTTCTCTACCTGGATAAGGATTTAAAACTGAAGGTTATTACTGCTTACAAGGGTCAGATCTTGCAATACACATACACATATTATTATAAGAAACTAAACAGGTCCTTATGAAAATATAATTTGGAGTAAATTTTAAATAGTCATATAAAATATCTGAATCAATTATTTTGCCGACTGAGTAATTTCAAATGTTTCAAAACTATTTCACAATATATAATACCGTTTTCCCTAACCTCATGAGGGAACTGTGGGCTTCATGTGCTTCTAGAACCCGTGTCAGTTATGTATAAACAGACGTCACATTCTCAATGAGCGGTGTTTAAGCATTGCCCAATAAACTGTGAAATGTCTAAATCTATAATGTAATGTATATAATATCTGTCCTGCTGTGACGGCATTCGCCTTAACTTCAACTGAGTGTTATGCATTCGTGTGGCGTCAGTCAAGTTTACGATTCTGTTAGTTATAATGTTGTATGATAAATACTCTTTTCGCAAAAATATATAAAATTGCGATCTTTTCGTATTCACTATATAAGCTCAGTTTGTCCCATCATCCCTGGATATGCCATGAAATTAGAATGCCTCTGACATTTTGTAGCATGTCTGGCTTTAAAGTGAATATACATGTTTTTCGCTGTTTTGAGGACATTTTCACTGTTGTTAACATCTAAGAATACCATTATAGTGTTATTATGTTATCATTATGGTATTTATTATATGGAACTATATTACATTACTATACAGTCACTATAATTATGTATATCCATCTACACAGCATAGTGTGCCTGTCTTCAATATCTGCTGTGCATAATTTATAAATACATGAAACATTACTTTGGGTGCATTTGGGCATATAGCTGTTACAGGTTGATATTGCCCTTTCCATCTTCTGGTCAGCCATCTCTCTCTCTCTATCTCTCTTACACATTATTATTATGTCTCGACATCTCTTCACTGGTATCCAACGTGTGTCCATAATTTAATATTATCTGTCAGAAAACCGTTTTTCCTCAGCTACTTTTCCTGAACATTTAATGCAGAGAATACTATACGCTTAGCGCAACCCGAAAACAAATTGAGGCAATACATTTTAATTTTATTCCGGTTGAATTGTTTTATTCCAGAAATTGACACATTTGTTTTCAAATATTTTAGCAGCGTTTCTCTATTCAACTCAGTGTTTTTATGATAGAAATTGGAATTGCTATTTTTTTTACAATCTGCTGTTTCATTTAGGGTCCGTTTTGTTCTATTACTTACGCGGTGATCAATATATTAATTATACTTTTTAACAGCTATTTTATAATATCCTACTGTGGGATACATTAGTAACGAAAGGTTGTGGTTGTGATATGTACGCAATTTGGTTCAGAGATCTTTCCAGTTGATGTGTTATGTATAACATAAGTCTTTTAGGTGAAGGATAATATATTAATATTATATTAAAACATTGTGATTTTGATGTTCACATTGTCGGCCTCTGTGTACTATAATATGTTATAAGACGATTGAAGAAATTATTTTTCTTTTTTGTAAATACACCGGAGTCTTCTTTGACTTTGTCTCTTTCTCTCTCTCTCTCTGTCTCTCTCTTCTACTCTTTCTGATATCTGAGAAGTGAAGTCTTTTTCAATGCGGTATATAATATTATAGCAGGCGTCCATTTAAGTAAATTTATCCGGAATAGTATTGTTTGCTGGCTGCAATATTTAGATAGAAGTCTTGCTGTATTAATATAGATAATATTTTTTATTTCAGAAATTCATCATATAAAATCATTTATAACCTGTACATTAAAAACGCGGCAATATATACTAAAGAGACGAAATATTGTGAAACATTTTAACGTTGTACTCTGATTTAATGATATTAAAAATTAATGAACATATTTTTATGTGAATATCTTGATATTGATTTGTATCTTATTTTAATTTAATTTATTGTGACTTTGTCTTTTGTTCCTGTCTCCTTTTATTATATTACGAAATATTTTATTCTCATTTCTCTAGCCTCACAATAAACTGTCATTTTTTGACACAAACCTTTGTATATTGTAACTTACTTGTATATAAATGATTAAATTAAATTTCTCATATTGTATAATAATATTATATTATAGTATGCCGCTTTCATTTATAAAAGATGGATTTGTGGACTGTCGTTTTTCTTTATGGGTTGTGAAATTATTTTTCTATTTAATTCAAATGAGTTGTTAAAAAAGGTTACACGCTTCTATCATAAACAATCATCTGGGTGAGAAAACAGTCGTCCTGGCTTTATTTGTAAAATATTAGAAACCTCTCTTTTTGTTTGACACATTTCATTTTATACCATTGTTCGTCTTTGATGATTTCCCCTATATATATAAGTATATACTTTGTTTGGTATAGTGAAGGAAACATATTTTTGAACGTCGCACCTTCATATAATTAGTGCTAGAGCACCACTTGCTCTGTTCTCAGTCTTTTATTAAAATTCAGAAGCTACAGCAGCGGAAGGTGGGACTGCAAGACGCGGGATATTGACTAAAAGGAGGGGGGGGGGGGGGACATCTTTGTTTTTAATTGTCTGGTAATAATGATGTAATCGTGCGTTCCATCAATGAATGATGCGATGCGTGCGATTATAGACTGGACAATATGCCGTTGGGAGTGGTTCGTTCTTCTAGGGGCACTTCCTATAAACAGGTAATTATCATATTATTGTAGATTTCAACTATATAACTCTGCAAGTAACTGTAATGGATGTACATGCTCTGCTGAATTGTACAATAAGCTCTGTGGGTTTGCAAATGAACCGATGACAAATTATAATTAGAAAACTGGGTTATAGTTAATTAAATCGGGTGATGTGGAAAACATGATTCAATTGCCTTCCATACTGTTACGTTTTGCTGTGATTGTTGCAGTACTCTTGTGTTTAAAAGGCTGTTCTGATTAGGAAGTGGTTGCCAACATCATGATCACTGTCTGTGTTATGCAGGCTTTTGCTGCATTCTGTTCAGTTTGGTTTCAATGTCGATTACTCAAAGACCGGATATGTGTCTTTTCGAAGACAGCAAAATTTACCGCTGTTCAATCCGAGTTCTGTTGTGAACATTGGCGCCAGAGTAATTTGGTATGACATAGCGGAGATTTATGCTGGCTTTGTTTAGTAATTAGAAAGCAGTTATGTCGTATTTAGGTCTAATAATAATTGTTTGAGTGCATAATCCTGATCTATTTCTTCAATACTAATTTATTATGTTTTATTAATATTATTTTATTACTTTTGTAATATTATGGTGTATCAGATAAAATATTATAATGTTTAAATTGATTTCAACCTGCAAATTGTTCTCTCATAGTATATATTGTAATAACAGGAATAATTTTTTTATACATATTCTAATTATAAGATACTCTGACTCATTGTATGCTTTTTTTCTCCTGTGAAGCAGTAAAAAAGCAAAGTTTGCGGGAAATCAGTTTTTTATTCGGTCTATCCGCGTTAAAGCAGCATATTACCTTATATTATTATACTGTGTAACTGAACTAAGCTTTGAAATCAGACACAGCAAACCAGCAGCACGTTAAAGTGGAAAAGTGCGTTAGATTTGATTTATCCTCACGTGAAGGCGATGTTTTATGATTTCTAAAATCTCCTGGCTTGTCAGCGGAGGTATCATAAAACAGCCTGTTAGATTTATGCATTATAATGATATGGCATTTGTCCAGCTAATATCCTTATACCAAATATCCTGCCTAAGCTATTTCTCTGTAATTGATCTATGTATCATTTACATAATTATCTTGTAAGGTTTTTGTCCTACAATAGATTGTTTACATCCTTCTTGTTATGAGTGTTCGAACCGTTATAATAATGCATTTGTCTTTTTCACCGTCATTTTAAATATTGTATGATCTTTAATTTGTTTTTATATCACAACTTCTTTTTGCCTAGCACACATTGTCGATGTAATTGTAATAAGAAAGGGATTAGGTAATAATAATAAATAACAAAATTATGTTACCTATCCTCCACTTAGATTTCTGAAATAGAATAAACCTGTTATTATATATACATAGATGTAGTTTTAACACTATTTTGAAAAATCGTAAATGCTGTTTATTAAAGCGTTTTTGTCACTCATTTTCAATTGATTTTAATTTATTTTTCTGATTAAATGAATGCTGGTTAGTTAAATCTTTCTAAAATATACCAGATGTTATAATGCAAGTTTAAGTAAAAGAACATAATGGTTTTGATTACAGTATAATAATATAGCATTGTAAACGATGTTTAATACTTTTGTACTTCTTAAAATGACTTTACCGTTTGGAATGAAATCTAGTAAAGGGGAGATTTTAATGACTTGAAATCTTAGGTCCAACGAAGTATGTTGTTGTTGCCAGTGTAGTTTGTTCCTCAGTCCTTCTGACAGTCAACCCATTGTATGACCAGGTCATGTCGGCCTGCCTAATATCGACCGCAAGTTTCAAGAAACATTCACCCCACATCACCCTAAATTATCTCCTCTCTTTCTCTTAATCTGATATTAATATGGCAAGTTTTAATTATATGGGACAATTTCCCAGAGCTCGATCTCCCTGACAATATTGTCGCATCGCCTGACTGATTTCTGATCTAATCGGGCGTTGACATCGCCCGGGGTTCTTCTTTCACAATCGTTGCATCTCGTTGCCTGTCTCAATGTCATAATAATATGCCTTCGTGAGTTCGTTCTGTTTCGCCTCGTCCTCACCCTTTTAGCACAAATACATTGGGAGGAACTGTGATTTTATTATTATAATATTACCTATTCAAGACTATTATTCTAATCTATAGCGTATAATAGTCGTATATCATAAATGTTTGACGGTGGGATCGTCACTCAAGTGACTGTGTTTTGTCAAGAGTGAAATCAAATTTGAAATCAATTGTGTTCGCTCTGACGCTCTTGGAGATTTGACATCTCTAATTTATATAGGAAGCTGTTTAAAATCTGTTTCCAGTAATAATTAATCGATATCATAATATTGTTAGGATTACGTTGCTTTTAATTGTTTGCATTCAACATAGAGTAATATAGTAGTCTATGAACTATACTTTGTTAGGGACACAAAAGTTTTGTAATTTGGGTGTGTATAAAGTATTATTTACATATTCGGAGTATTTATTATGTTTGTTGTGTAAACATGCCGATACATGTCCCATTAGGTTCCAATAGAACACGTCATCAGGGTTTGATTGAAATAAATAATCATTAACATATTATTATTCTACTTGTACAGTACAATGTTCATGATTTATAAATAGAATACAATCCAAGCTATATAATATAAAACGGGCATTGTTTGATTGGAAATGGCAGCGTACTGTTATAGTGGATTATTATAGAGGATAATTATTTTTGATGTACTCGATTTTAAATATTATAATATTTAATTGTTTTATATTGAAATTAATATTGTTTTATACAAATAACATTTAGTGGTGATATTTAAGTGCATTTATTGTAAGAGATGCTGATATTTAATTACCCTGACTTTAATAATATAATAATATTTATTTAACGACAATTCAAGTAATATCAAAGTCGGTCAAGGGCCCTGATTCTGGAGCAGTGAGTAG
>JAUZND010001628.1:0-13366 GCA_034780555.1 Coelogynopora nodosa
TGAAATAAATACTTGGAATAGATATCTGAAATTTTCAGATCTATTAGAGAACATTATGAGCTTCCTAAAAATCAAATTAAAAAAATTCAACTTTTTAGTTCTCAATTATGTATATGCACCCTTAATATTACATCTGGTAATATACTAGTACTTAATATTACATATGGTAAAAAAAATAATACTTAATATTACATCGTGTAATAAACTAGTACTTAATATTACATCTGGTAATAAACTAGTACTTAATATTACATCTGGTAAAAAAATAGTACTTAATATTACATCTGGTAATAAACCAGTAGTTAACATTACATTTGGAAATATCCCGTTATTATATAGTGTAGAAAAGCTGTTGTGTTTCTGGGCGTTTCCTTCGTGTGGTTCTGTAAGGCCACGATGCTACAAGGTAATCCTCTACTCGAGTGTGTGATCATATTGTTTTAAGCAAACTTGGAACTTTTTTGTGCCAGGCGTCGCTGGGTAAATTGAAAGACTGGCAAATATCTGTTATTCCCTGTTCAAAAGAAAAGTATCTAGCACTCAGTGCAAAGTTTGATATTGGCACATAATTATAAAAGGGGAAAATATGAACACAAACAAAATCGAGGATTGTATATTGAAGATAGAACTAGTCTTCAAGGACAGTTTACAATTCTTAACTTCCAGTCTCGACAAGTTGATGTAAAATTTAGACAATTCTCAGTTAGTCCATTCACAGGAAATGTTACCAAATGGAGCTCCAGTTTCGCTTGGAACTTCGAAGTGTGTATTTCCTTAAACCTACTTTGATTTCCTCGATAAATTAGAGAAGGACAGTCGCCCCCAAAATTTGCCTTCACAGATAATTTGACTGGGTCTGCTTGTTCTAATGAAGACTACTCTCGAGCAATAGAACCTTGGTCGTTTTTTCAGTGTGCTACATTTGGGGATTATATGTTGGCTTACCTAAAACTGGATGTACATCTCTTGTGTGATGTCTTTAAGACTCTATTAGTTTGTTGGAAGATGAACTGGATCCCTGCTACTTTTTCTCAACGTCCGGCATGTCTTGGCAGAGGTTGTACACGTACCAAGGTTGAACTACTGAGTGATGTGGAAATGTTTAGATTTGTTGAGAGAGGAATTAGGTGGTGTAACGTTTGTAAATACACATTTTCAATGTGCAAATACGCCAACAATTCCTTAAACCTCAAATCCTTAAAAAAGGAAACCAAAAGCAAAAAAGAACTTTTCTATATCGACGTTAATAATCTTTACGGACACGGTCTTTCCATGGCTTTGCCAAAGGCTAATTTTAACTGGATATCTTCATTGGAGGCAGAGGCGATTGACTGGAAGAATGGCCTTCAGGGAGACTTGGGTTAAATTTTAGAAGTTTAACTACACTACCCAGTCCGTGTACAAAATGCAACTGAGGATTTTTCTCTAGCCCCGAAAAATTTGCTCCTACCGAGTCAATGTTAACTCCCTTCCCTTCATGAAACAACAGTGGAAAAGTCTTAATCAACAAGTGAATAGTTCTAATACTGATGGAGATGGTTCCCAATTGCATTATCGTAGCTCAAGTAAATTAATGTTAACATTTTATAAGAAAAATTATGTATGCCACGCTCGCCTTCTACAATTATATCTACAATTGGGTTTAGTCTTGACACACGTTCATCGTGGCATTTCATTTAAACAGGCGGAATTTTTTGTACCCTACATAGAGTATAATAGTCGCGGAGACAAGAGTGTAATACTCCATTTGAAAAAGATTATTACAAATTAAAGAACAATTCTCTATTTGGCAAGACAATGAAAAATACTGCGAACCGGCTCAATTTTCGTCTTTGTAACAAAGCGAGTCAAGTCGTAGCCTTAGCGAGTCGAGCCGAATTCCAGTCATCAACTATTTTCAATGGGGATTTAGTCGGTGTCAATCTCTCACCGGAACAGCGATCAATGGAGAAACCGATATTTTCTGGAATGACAGTCAATCTCTCACCGGAACAGCGATCAATGGAGAAACCGATATTTTCTGGAATGACAGTACTAGAGCTTTCTAAACTGGTAATGATTCTTTGCGATATGTGGATCTGCTTCCTTATGAGAAAGAATTTTCAGGGAAAATATGTATTCTCGCTTCCGATACAGACTCGTCTCTCTTATGTGTGAAAAACATTGGTCTGTATGACAATCTTGTTCCCACGATGATAGAGGAAGGACTTTTAGACTCTCCGAATTATCCCTCGGACCACACCTTTTACTCTACAGTGTGTAAAGCCAAACTCGGTTGTGTAAAAGCCGAGTGTGCTTCTATTGCTCAGAAAGAGTGGATTTTTCTACGACCCAAAGCTTATTATATTCTCTCTGCAACCAATAAGGAACACATTCGAGCCAAAGGAGTGAAAAATTCACTTCTCCATCGTGACATAAGCATAAATATTTTCGCCGTACCTATAAACACCAGCGCTTATACAGTCACATTCAAAAATTAATTGGCTCTGCCCTCCATCATATTTTTACGTTTACATGTAAAAAACGAACACTCTCTTTTTTTAAAGATAAACGTGCCTGTATCAAAAAAATATAAGCTATCCTTATATTCTTATACGTTAAAATCTTTTATTATAATTCTATATATTCTTTACTTTCCTAAGTTAACATATTTTTATAAACATTGCACAATTTACTACAGCCTTCCACCTCTACATCTCCTCCATGCATATTTTATTCGGTTTATTCTATTGCAATTGTTTTTGTTCTCTATATGTTACTACCTATTAAAATGTCTAACCGTCTTGTGAATTCTACTCTTCGTAACGTAAGTTTTCTTGCTAATATGATTTTTATGATACTATTTTTAGAAGTTATTTATGAGTTTTATTTTTTAGGACTGTGACTTATGTGAGTGCCATTGGGCCGAAGCAGGTTCAACCTGCGCAACTCTCCGCTGCGTCCTGTGTTATTTTAGTATTACCTCCTTTAGTGTGTTACGAGAACATTTTTTACTTCACCATTGCCAACAACGATATTTTCGATGCCTGCTATGTAATTATTGGTATCCTAATTACCATGACTATTTGGAACATTTTACCTTTCCCCAATGGTTTAGAACTATTTCATCGTATGACCAAAGCTTCATTGGGAATTTTCTCAGGGATTGTGCCCTGTTCCCTCCTGTGCCTGGGGCCAGTGTGAACTGTCAATCCTCCAGTGACGGTGTCAATGAGGACCAATTTCTGAACTGAGTCTCCTTTAATACTGACATTAATTAACCTCATTGTGCTTTTATTTTTAAACTTAATGTTTTGTTTCTTTCATATTTTAATTTTTTTTAATAACTCCTTCCCTTTGCTACTCTACACTATCTTTTGCTTTTTACCTGTATCACTATGTTTTTTCTTTTACCATAAAATTGAAAAGTTCATAGCTTTCACTTTTGGCATGAATTTATCATATTCGATAAGTATTAAATAATAAATATAATTAACATAGTAAATATTGTCTGTCAATAATTTATCCTAGTAACATCCAGTAAGAATATGGAAATATTTTGCAGTATAGGCTATTACATACGGATATCATCATTTACCGAAGTATATTGGAGACAACTATAATCTGCGACCGTGTGTTATTGAATTTTCACTACTGGAAGTGCAGAATCCCCTCAACTAGATACACGCCGTGACCAAGTTATGGCAGGCGGCAATGAAAAAACTATCATCCAATACATTTTGCTTTCAGAATACAGTATTCCGTCATAGTGGGACTCCAAACTCAGAGTTATAAATTGTAATTTACGTCATAAGTTAACTTTGGAGCCAAATTCGTGTAAAAATAAGTCCTTGAAGCTTGACTTTATTTTGCCCAAGGGATACAGAGGCTATCTTGTTGGAACACCAAATGTATACGGTTAGAGGTGAATTGTTAAGTGGTGAAACTGGCGAACTATCTATCGTGTTGCACAATCAACAGGAGACTCTCATCAGCTACACTGCTGGAGTTGTATCGCCCAATTTCTTATTGGAAAAATATACCCTGTCAACTTAACCCTCCTATTCTACAACGAAAATTTTCCATAATATATAAAAGTGATCTCACCTCGAATGACTACTTTCAATGTTGTGATACCGCCTCCTCTTCTTCAAATTCATCGCAGGATTCAAACGATACTAATTGGTTGGTTGTTGATTCCATCTAGTTACCAATTAGTATCGTTTGGTTGTATATATATATACGCATGAGTGCAAAGCGTTTTTTCCAGTATTCTGTGTCACTCTGTTAAAACATTTACAGATATAATGTTGTCTTCGCTTGACCTGTTGTTAAGGTAGTCGATCAGTTGACAGAACTGACTTTACAAAAACCTGATATTCTTTCTGGATCTAAGATTCCCGAAAACTGTCACGATATTCCCTGTTATACTGTTATACTTATTTCGGTCATTGTGTTCACTTCCGAAATAAAGGAGTCTGTGCCCTCGTGTAATCTTGTGTTTACCTTTACAACTCCTACATTTATTCATTCATTATATGGCTCAGCATGAGCAAGAGATTAACGTTCTTGTCCGCATCCTCGAGCGCCTCGAGCGCCTTAAGGGCAACCCAATCGACGACGTCTTGCAACCTGCTCCCGATCTACCGCCTGTTAATCCGCTACCTGCTCGTCCGGTTGGCGACAGCAACAGCAGCGAGGTCGAAGAGGTTACAGAGGATACCGTGGTCGTGCCAACCGCGGTGGTTATCGGGGGAGGACCCCCCAGCCTCCGCCAGGCTGTACCCCGCTACCGTGTTTCTTTACCCCCCCCCCCCTGTCCGTCTGGATGTGGTCATCGATCTCAAGGATGCCTTCTATTCAATTCCTCTGCACCCCAGTTCAGCTATCACGACAGTCTTTACGCATCAGCGGAAGTATTTCATTTTTAATCAATTTCTAATGGGGCACCCCCTTGCGCCTTACAACCTTAATAAATGCATTTACCCTGTTTTGTATCAGATCCGTTCAGAGTTTCCAGAGGCGTTCATATGGTGCCATATGGACGACTTTGTATTACTGATTTACGCTGATTGGCAAACATATTCCCACTGAGCAGACTTCAACCCTAATGCTCAGTTCCTTTAGGACCCAGCCACTCTCTCAAAGACCATTCTCTCCACAGAAATCTTCTCCAAATAATTATAATTCTTACCCAACTCCGAGTGCATTCGACTAAGTGTTTCTATCCATTGTGCAATAGAACCTACAACTGTAAGTAGAAGTAATTATACCTTATTTAAACAATATTGTCGAACTGATATTATTAATATTGTTATTTAAGTATTGTTGTGACGGATATTATTTATATTGCTATTAAAGTTTTGTTGTGACTGACATTATCAATATTGATATAAAAGTATTGTTGTAAGTGATAGTGTTAATAATTTTTAATCCTAATTATATTGTTCTTGTGTATCAAATTAACTGGTTGTTTTTAATTACCTTGT
Organism: Coelogynopora nodosa; assembly: GCA_034780555.1. Lineage (NCBI taxonomy): Eukaryota > Metazoa > Platyhelminthes > Proseriata > Coelogynoporidae > Coelogynopora > Coelogynopora nodosa. The sequence goes on from JAUZND010001628.1 coordinate 5,469, forward strand.
TAAAATTGGATATACGTTGAAGTTAGACGAACTAAAAGTAGAACCCCGCTTCGCAGTAAGAGTTAGCTAGAGTTATATTTTGACATTAGTAGTATGTAAAGTAGCGTTCAAGCTCACACAAGTAAAAAATGAGAAATAAGTAGTAGAGAAGGACGGCAAATCTCACATAACCGTTTGCTTCTGGTCAGAGGTAGGGGCATTTTGTGCGATAACAACTTTCCTAATTTTGAAATTTTAAAAACACACTTTATTTGTTCTCACATATACCACAGGTACTTCCAGTGCCTCTGCTGTGAGTATTGGTACCAAAACTTTCTAGATTTTCTATCACATTTTTCGTTCCCTCGATGGTTCAAACCATCACACCCTTTAATTCGTATTATCTAGGGGGTTTACCAAAAACGTGGTCCCCATTTCCACCAAAATTAGTTTGTCCGTCTTATTCCTTAAACGATGAAGGAGGAGGCCCTCCTATTTAATTTTTTGTAAAACTTTATTTACGCTTAGTAAAATTAATTTTACATTTTTAACTAATCTGCCACTAAAGTAAAGAATTGATTAACATTCAACTTTTGTTAAATGGTTCTGGTTTTTCTTTTCAAAAAGTTGGTTCTTGTGATTATTACTTTAATCAGGGTTTCTTTTTTCACTTTAGTTATTTTTTGTTTGAATTTTACAATTTTGTTTATAGTGTAGTTTAATTTTTTGATACCCCATGTTTTTATCTTTAAGGATGGTTTTGATTATTTGTTGCTGTCTTGTTAGCTGACTACATTCATTATAGTTATTCATTTTTCTGGAATGTTACATAAATACATTCAGGAACTAGATTATTAATAATTTTAAAAAAATTATTTTGGCATATAATTATTATTGTAATTTAAGCAAACATTATAACTTAAAACACAACAGTAGCTCAAATAAATAGTATAAAGAATATTTTAACATAAATAATAATAAGAGCGTTGCCCAACTGTGCCTAAAGTTCTAAAAGAACATCGTACGTTTTAAAATATAGCGTGATCAGTAAAACACTTAAGTACTTAAGAATTTATGAAATAAAATAGGGCCACGTTGCCGTTCATGAGGACAGATCCCATGATAAAGAGGACTAGATCCTTAGAAGCATATAAGTTGAAACAACCACGCTCCATGATAAAAAGTAAAACAATATATAACAGCTGCCGCTAGACGCAGATGCCATAAGGGTTAGATCTTAAGAAATAAGCACTTTAGAGCAACCAAGTCTTGTAATAAAAGTTAAAATATAAAAAAAGCAAACAGCTGCGCAAGGCATGACCTCTCTTAGAAGTATAAGGATTAAAGAAATAATCAAAAGTAGCAAGCTGGTACAAGCATAGTAAAAATAAGTCAAGTAGCTAAAATAGGAAAGTAATTGCGATCTAGGGCTGTAAAAAAGGTAAATAAATAGAGGATCTCCGGCAACCCAAAAATAACCCACCCCCGAGACCCGAAACCCAACGCAACACAACTTAGCCTAGTCCCTACTCAAGAGCCAGCGACAGTACACACTACAAAACCTTAGGCCGTTCTCGTAAGCCTCAAGTTACTTTAACCGAACTTTCTTATCCGGCTATCACGCCGCACGCTACGGCTATCTAGTCCGAGCTCCATATTATTTTATTATCAGATTAACACAGGCCCTGACACGTACTTTGTTGAAGGTTATCACTATATTATAATAACAATAAATCTTCATCATTAAACGGTTATCAAGTGGTAGTTGTTTTTGTCTTCACTAAACGGGTAAATCCAGTAAAGCTAACGATAAAGAAGAAGAGAAACAAGCGTTACATTGGCGTCGCGAACAGGATCAACCACCAACAAGGTCTCCGTGCGCGGAAAACTCTCCAATTCGACGCGGCCCCGCTCCGTACTTCTCTCGAAACCCCACGCCATCGAGCTAGACTGACTCGCACTTTGATTGACTCCGTAAGCATTTTTCAGACTCCTCAAGCATTGAATAGCACTGTTCATTCTTGTAAAACATTAATTTCTCATATTTTTCAAACGTTTTGTATCTTGTCTGTAACGGCTGAAAATAACAATTGTCACTTGTATATCATCCTTCCTGTTTGCTAATTCTAAGTTTATTATTTTCTTAATATAAATTAACCTAATCGCAATATATAAATAAAGACGGTAGAAAATAAATACTTATCTAGGATTGCTCCGTAATCTGTGTTATCGATAAAAGTCTCAAAAATTATATTTCAGTTAAATAATTCGGCTATCTTTATATATTACAAGTCCTTCTTAATTTAAAAGTAGAATTAATAATAATACTTCTCCTTAATCTTCTTCTTTTTCTTTTTGTCTTGTCACCTTCTGTCTTCTCACCTTCCTCATCCTCATCATCAGGATCTTCAATAGTAGGTTTGTCTTCCTTGTCCTCTTTCTCGTATTTTTCTTCCTTAATAGTAATATATAATTGTTATGAACTAATTAGAACACATGGCAAACAGACCAAATGCCGTAGAACCGGATAAGGACCACTTTGAAACGTGGTTGCAACCGTTCGAGAATTATTGTCGGACTACCAGAGTCCCGTATGCCCTGAAAATACACCTTTTAGCATCGTTAACCGATGATAAAACTTTCCTAAGCATTCAAAGTCTGCAAAAAGAAGTACAGGGCGATTTCGAAGCCCTCATTCCAAGACTGAAGGAGCCGTTGGGGAAATCCTCAATAGAACTACAGATGAAGTTAACCAAAAGGAAACAAGGGACCGACGAGTCCGTTGGCGCCTACTCTTTCGCGCTTGCCACTATGGTGAAAAAAGCCTACGCCAACCTCGACGGTGACACCCAAGACTTACTAGAATTAAATCAATTTAGAGTGGGCATTCGATGTGACTTTACTCGATTAAAACTGTTAGAGTTAGAACCAGGAACACTAGCCGATGTTACGGCCATTGCCAGAAAAATGAACTTAATCCACAAAAACAACAGCACGATTAAATCTACGACTAAGTCAGTAAACTTAGTAGAAACCCTAGAACCAAATGAACCCGAAGTACAATAGCAAAACACGCTCATAGCGCAAATGAACAATCTCAATCATCAACTAAACGATATTCGCGACACGAAAGCCAATAACAGGCCTCCGAACCAAAATAGTGCACGAATCATGCCACCCTCACGATAAACGCCATAAACGCTGTCGATTATGTAAATAAATCGATGTATAATAAATAAAATTCAAGTTATATTATTGAATGTCACCCTTATCTTTAATGACAGCCTGCAGTTGTTGTGTTTATCTTTTATCTGTGCTGATTGTCAATATTCTTATTCCCCCTTTTTAAATGAACAATTTGGGTATGCTATTTAAGCATCATTGTTCTATATTTAAGATTCAATGGACATTTATCCTGATTGTTCTTCAGGGATTGTTTTAGTGGACCTTTATCCTCATTGTTATTCAGGGATTGTTTTAGTAAACCTTTATTATTCTCATCGCACTAAAAGGTGCCCATTACTTTTATCTATATATATTCCTTGATCACAAACTGTTGTTGCTTGTCATTCTTGGACGAATTTTTCATTTAAGGAAGATAGTGTAATAACCTAGATTTCATTAAATCATTATAATTCGTAAATGTAATTAATTGACCGCCAGCCAGAGATAAATCGTTTTTCGTAAGACTCCAATCTAAATACCCAAAACTCATAATTATAAGTAATTTAATCTAATAAATACTATATCAATATTTGACCAAGGCAATTTTCATAATTAACAACAGCGTTTGCATATCATGAATCTCGATATGAACGCAAACAACGTGTTGATTCATTGTCACAATTTGTAGGTGTCAATAATAACATGCTGGAACTATGTATGGGAGAAATTCTTCCGGAAAATGTAAAACAGAAACTCCACCAAGACTGTTATTGGGCAGTCCATGGACCCTTGGAACCCCTCGAAAACATGGTTATAGTTTCCCTTCAAAGAGCGGGGGCAACTGGCACGAGATTCCTGTGCGATCATCATTCAGCACAGATTCGGATGCTGTACTTGGAGACAGAATCCTCACCTGCAGCTTTCAAAGAAGCAGTAGAGCTGATATGTCCTCAACATATATTGCTTCCGAAGGATTTCCGTGGATGCCAAATGATCAAAGCAAATTTTCAACCCAAACCGTTAGCCCAAAACTTAAAAACACAAAAACGTCGTTAAAAAGGTCATAAAATAAAAATCAGTGTGTAAATTCTGTAAACATGGCTAAATATATTCATTTCTGGTCAAACCAAGTTATTATATACTAACATAATCCGTAAAAGGTCTACCTTTACATAATTGCTACGTTCTTATTTCTAGTCGAACGACTATATATTCTTCATCTTGTAACTCATATATATATTGTAATTTTTGTAGTTTTATAATGGTCGCATCATTAATATTTCTGGCAACACCAAGTTATTACAGTGGACCAAGCCCTGACTCATAATTATTTCCAGTCTAACCAAGAAAACTTATCCTTTAGTTTAATTTCTCGTTGAATTTGTAAAAATTTCCTTTTACACTAATGACGAATAGTTTATTAGTACGATTTTTTACCTTGTAACAGTTCGGCAAACTAAATTAATTTCGAAAAAATTGCACTGAACTTTATTAAAAACGTTAGTCATGTAACCGACAGGTTTCTCGACCAGTTTCCTAATTTTAGCAGATCAGGAACGGCCTGTAATTTACATATCTTGGTTATAGACCTGTAGTTTTCCATATCACGAAGTCTTCATATAATTGTGTACCATGGTAATTTAATTCTTCTAAATATATTATGTTCACATGTTTCGTTTAAACTAGACTATACACATGCAATCAATCCTTTGTTATAAAAATATATTGCAGAATGGATAAGAAAGCAGACCCTTTCTGCCCAACGTGGGCCCACAGACGTATAATAGAACCTGAGACGATAACATGCCCCATAAACCCTATTCATTGCATCAAAAAAGACAATTTGGCAAAGCACATTTACAGAGCCCATGTGTCAAATAATCAATATGTTTGTCCTAGATGTAAAGGTAGATTCCACAAATTGCATAATTTTTTTTAGCCATGTTTTAAAATATATATGTATTTTGTACATAACAATGGCCATGTCAGATAACAGAATGAATAAAACAGGTTTCCAAGGAAACATAATGATTTTCTCTTTATAATAGTATATACCAAGTAATTAACCCCTAAACATTTTTAGATAGTAATCTCTAAAGGTACCCAGAATGGTAATACCAAACAACATTAAATAATCAATATCACATAAATATAATAATTGTAAAATTGTGAAATCTTATGAAATAATTCCCATTAATTTAATTCCCAAAATTATAAACATTCTTGAACATTTAATTCATAATTAAATCTTTGAAAGTAAACTATTTTCAAATTTTACAAATTGTTACTTGGTGGTTTAATTCGGACAAACAATAACTGTCAAATTACTTCCATGTGTGAATAGCATTTTAAATCACTGTCTAGAAATGCAAAAAGTTTTTACATTTAAGTAATAAAGCAAATTTCGGTGCTCAATATTTGTATATTGGCACGGCATAAAGTATTAACGACGGTCAATTTCAACAGACATGAAAACATGTCAATGTTTAGTAAATAAAGCCAGACTTTCATTTCCGTAATTTCTAGAAAAGATTACATTGAAAATAATATAAAAGTACGCAGAAATTATGATTAAAATCACACCCATCCACTTCTATTGTTTTTCCGGACTTCAGACACTCCGCCCTTAATGTAAGATTACCCTGGCTTTTTCAATTAAACTTTGTATCAAGTATTAAAGAATTATCATATAATTGTAGTCATTATTCTATTTCAAACCTTATTCATGTATCAGTTATGATTATATTATTATAAAGAAATTATTGTTGTATTGTTAAAGTTTGGAAACGGAATTTATTGTCATAATATAACCAATTCTTATAATTATTCATTTGACAAATTGTTTTCACTGTATTGTATGTATACGGAATAAGGGGGTATAATTTGATCTCCCCCTTTTATCAATGCCTTCACAAACATTGACTATATTTTGCTATGTTTAGCCAAAGGAAATTATATTTTGGTATGTTCTTTAACCGAGTACTCTCGGTACTTGATGGGCCAGGACAGAGAGAGGACATGTGTCAATTTGACAGAGTAATTGTCTGGGGAGCTTTCCCTGGAGTTGGCTACTGACTGCCATCAATCTCGATGTGCCCGGTGCATTATACAGGGCAGTAAACTTCCTAGAATTATTTATTACCAGCCGATCACTGACGTGCAAAGTTCCATAGATAGGAATTCAGAAAAAGGGCGATTCCGGAAGACTATCAATGGGGCGCCCGAACAGTGTATCAACGTGGGCTTGGGAAACTGTGTGGTTGAGCGCTTAAGGCGTGAGACGTAGTTGGGGGAACCCATCTATGAAAGTTCTAGTGAGGTCTAGTAGATAATATATATACATAATATTCATTGACTACATAATAACTATTCACAGTGTAATCCTGACATTTTTATTCCAATATTCCTTGTTATCATCAATACAAGCCTCGCACATAGCATACCAACGCATCGAAGCATACGAATGGGACAGACTATCAAAGAAATTATCATGGCTCGCTAGGCTCAGGAAACGACGCGCCCCACCTGCGAGATCCACTTCAAATGACCCAGCGAGACACACCAATAACAACAGCTCAGACATCTGCGTCACTGACTTATCCAACACTCTTTCCCACGAAGAACTGACTTTATTAGCGAAAGGCCCCAAATTCGCTATCCAAGACAAACTCAACGAGCACACGACCCTCGACATACACGCTGCTTTCACCCACCTAACTTATCAAGTTAGATGGAAACATCAACTATCGACTCGAGTAAACCACAACGCCCCAGCAATACCAGATTACCCGAAAAAGAGCTTCATCACAAACCCCAACCGCGCCACTGCGGAAACTGAAGGCAAATTATTACAAGCCCATGCCGGCATCCTTCAAGTGATCCAATGGGCAAAATCCAACCCTCCCAAACCTAATCTATCTAAGAAAGAATACGACACTATCCGTTCTCTCCGCAAACGACCCCTCACTTTTCTCCCCAGTGACAAAGGGGGAGAATTTGCCGTGATTAACAATAACCTATACGAACAACAAGCACGGGCACACCTTGGAGACCAGACCACCTACACAAGATCTGCTCCCATCACAACCTCCACCATAGAAAGAAAACTAAATGCAGCATGGAAAACCGTCGCCACCAATGCAAAAATTCCCCAACATACTATACGATCCTTCACCTCCCGTAACACAATGATGCCCAGATTCTACCACCTCATCAAAACGCATAAACAAGGCCCGGAAATCAAAATCCGCCCAATCATCGCTAGCGTAGAAGGACCCGCCTATAAACTCTCTTGGCTCCTAACCCGACTCCTAACTCCACTCCTATCGACAGTCCCCGCACACTTGAAGCGAAGTGACGATTTAATGACAGCCATCAAAGATCTACACAACGACGTGAAACGCGAGAACAGCTATGTATTTAGCCTCGACGTTTCAGCCCTATACACGTCGGTTCCACCGGCAGAAGCCATCACTATCGCTACAGAACGCTACACCAACCACCACCCGGTCGGGATCCCCCTCAGCGCCGGAAACATCGAAATACTACTTAAAGTTATACTAGAAAACAACTTTTTTGTCTACAATAATGACACATACCGACAAATCGCCGGACTAGCTATGGGGAACAGCATCTCGGGTATCCTAGCTATCCTATTCATGGACGAAATAGAGAAATCTGTACTCCGATCCCATCCTATGCCGCTGTATAAACGATACATCGATGATATCTGCATCCTAACAACCAACCACACC
>JAUZND010001629.1:0-13365 GCA_034780555.1 Coelogynopora nodosa
GCTATAGGAGAAAAAAACGGGGATTCATTTTGTGTTCCGATTGACCAATAGCTCCGATTAGCCAGAGTAGACATCATCACATTACTTATGGGAGTATATTTTGCATTAGTTCAGGCACCGCGCACCGTTTTAAAAGTGGGTAAAACATGGTAAAATATGTAGTTAGACTTAACGGATTTCCATAAATAAGGTACCAAAATATCCACAAGAAAGTTTTAGTAATTAAAGTCATAAAGTTTCGCTTGGTTTCATGGTCTAGTTTTAGTATTTAAAAAAAAGTCACCTGGACGAGAGTCATCCATGGTCGGTAAAATGAAATGAAATATAAAAATGAAAAATAAAATGAATTTCACTATAATATTTTACTATATAAATAATACGATAATTTATAATGTATAAGAGAAGGGAAATTTAGTCTCTAATGTCATGATGTCAATAAAAAGTGTAGACTTTGCTGCAGTGAATAATTTAATAAGAGTATGCGTTTAATAAAAATATACTTTTCAGTATGCGTGAATTAATACTTTTGCTTATTAGCAAATATCAACAAAAGGGAAGTATTACTGAAAAGTATTACTGAAAAGTTGGACATTGTATTTCATTTTTGTTATATAATTAAAAATAACGATTTGTGTATCTCCCCTTTAGTATTTCTTGAATGAATCCACGACGATATATTGATAGGTTATAATAACATATTTCATAGAATTAAATTAAAATACGTTGAAGAAAATGATTTCATGGATTTTTATAAAGAATTTGCTATCATTTATCCAGAAATGGTTGCTTTATATATTCCCAGGGAAAAACAACCTATGGAAATATAAAAAAGAATTCCCCCCAAATGAATGAAACTTAATTAAAAAAATGTTTAACTAATTAAAAAATCAAACAGTTTTGTAACACTTACGCAAAGTTGTACAACAATGAAGTAACTTCAGCTGCGAGTGCTAAAAAATATTATTAATTATGTTGAAACTATTAAAACAGAACAAATAAAAATTATGTGAAAAACAAAATTAGGATAGGTTTCCTTATTCATTATATAATTAAAACAAATAAAAATAAAAAAAGCTTATCACAATTTAAAAACCAGCATTATTCAAATTTCGCTTTCAGATATATATTTTAAAAATCACTGTATAATTTATCGCAAAATATCTTATAATTTCCGATTTGTTCGTCCCTGTTTGAATATTAAAAGGCAATATTTCTTTTAATTGAAACATTTTTTTATGAAAAAATGCATTTTCAAGTATTTAGAATGTTAAATGGTGATTAAGTTATAATGCTCAATTTGACTATGTTGAAAAATGTGTTTATTTCTCCCCTTTTATTTGGTGTCATTGTTAAGATATTGTGTTTATTATACTTTGTTTTTTTACCATGGACTATATATGAATTATTAATGTATATATTGATTTTCCTTTCTAAACTTTAGTTAGCATTTTTTTCAAGCTTGACAAAAATAATCGCGAAAAACTTTCTTTTTTTTTCATTATAGTGTAATTTTATTTAATACAGTACAAGAATATATATTAACGATTTATATTTTTAAATTTTTTACCTAGATATAATGTTTTTAATTGTTTAATAATTTTTTGTTATTAGTAAGTACTCATGGATCTCCATCACAAATATTTACAAATATTTTTGTTATTAATAAAATTGCATATTTATTTAAAAATGAAATTAGTAGTAGGTAATAATTATTTATTGTACAATTTCACTTGATTTTTACATTCAAAAAATAATATTAATCAAATGAAAAAATATCATGGAGAGGACTTACAAAATATATTTTAAAAATTACCTGGCTTTATTTGGGTTAAATATCCCAGAAAATATCATCTTCTTAGACAATTTTACTGGACTAGGAACAAATTTAAATAAAAGATTACATTAAAATAATATTTTTAATGAAAATTCAAAAAACCTTTAAAACGAATCGATAAAGCAGCTTTAAAACATGATTTAGCTTATAAAAATAAAGCTTTTCTGTAAGACATCAGCTTAGCAGATAAAAAAAATATTTAAGAATTTTAACAAATATAGCAAATCTACATTTAACGAAACAGTTAAAAGAGCTATAATTATCAAAATTTTACAAGCTAACGTGAAGCTTGGAATGGGTTATGCAGTCTAATTTTTCTTAAAAATAAAGATTTTTTTAAATTTAAAGTATTTCATAAAAATGATTTACATAGTGCAGATCCGGCTTTTATGTCAAATTATCAAGGATTTAAGTGAATTTTAGTAAGTATTGACTTATATACTATATTTGTTCAGGGTGTTCCATTATATATATTTTTTAATTTACTGTTAAAAATGCTTTTGAAACAATTTGGATTAAAAACAATATTCCAAAAAATTATTGGTGGATAATGGAAACAAATTTACAGAAAATTCTAATCAAAAAATCTAATTATTACCTGATATTGTAAATTATAATAATAAAAAATAGATTCTTTAATCTATTTATCACTCGCACAAGCTTATGAAAAAACATAATTAATTAGACAATTAATTGAGAAACCTTAAAAGAAAAACTTAAATTCAAAATTGGTGATTGAGTAAGAATATTTAAATGGAAAAATTAATGTTAACAGAGTTTCCGAGGATTTTGGACAAATTTTTTGTTGTTGTAATATCTGACAAAAAATAAAACTATTCCAATAATTTATAAAATCAAAGATTTAAATGCGGAAGATATTTTAGTAAAACTTTATGTAAATTAATTATAAGAAACTGATATTTAAATGGATCTTTCGGTTCCTAAGCAACCTCTTGGTGCGATTAGAAACTTTTTAATATTTGTATGTAAAATGTCTTTAATTTTGCATCATAAAAAACAATTGGAAGAATTCGTTTTGGTCTTCCTAAAATATTAAACAATTTTGTTTTAACTAGATCACAAAACAATGAAAATAATCATGAAGTTAATAAAAAATAAAACTATTGACGAAACTATTAAAAAATTAAGTCTAATTAATAAATTAAATTAAATTAAAGAATTACAAAATAATAAAATTAACAAAACTAAAAAAGTAGAATTTTTAAATAATATTAAAGTGAACATTGCCCCTAACGATTCCTCTAAACATGTTCGGTTCCTAAAGATTATAAAGATTTTACTAAAAACGTTTCAGTTCCTAAAACATAAAAATCACTTGAAGGAAATGTTTATAAATTATTTTTTGGTTAAAATATATTCCAATAAACATTTGTATTAAATTATTTCATTAATTGTTTTTTTTTAATTATTTTTGAAAATTGGATCCAGAAACTGAAAATAATTTCTATCTTTTTGAAAAATAACATTATTCTTGTAATGAGAAAAAACAGGATAATTTAATTATTTCACCAACTATTGGAACCGCAAATCTATTGCCACTGGTTCTAGACTTATATTAAAAAAACAATTACTTCAAGTTTTTACTTTTATCAAACGTTTTTTTGAATCTGATTTTAAACTTTTAAATCAAGCGGGTAACACGGATCCAGTAGGAGCAATTACTCCTGAAAAAAATTTCTTGTATATTTTCTCAAATGGTTTTAGAAGCAGTATCAAATCAAATTGAAGTAATTTCAAATCCTGGCAAGTATGGCGACATTCTTAAATCAGTTTTATATTCAAAAGATTCTAATGAACAAAGTGAATGGATACATGATACTGCTAATTGAGATTATTTAGGAAATATATAAGATTCAGCAGAAAATCTTTCATATAAAGTTACTCTAACTAGAAAATCAAATGATACAGAACTATTTTATGGAGCTGCTAATTCAAATTCAAAATTAACTTTAATGAATATATTATTACATATTCCACAAATAACGCCGAGTATTTAAGTAGAAACTAAAATGATACAAAGTTTAACAAAATATATTAATTTATATTTTTTAAAAGAGTTGCAATTTCAGAATATTTTTTTACTGCAAACAAATCTTCATTGGCGTATAACAAATTCTTCAAATACTCCAATATATTGCTTTGTTTGCTTCAAATAAGAGGCTAAAGCTTTTGAAACAAATACTTATAATATTTGTATTAATAGAATTCTATTAATTAATTATTTTCTAGAAATAACTCTGCAAATTCTCAAATAACAAAATTACAAATAAGGCTCAAACAAGAGAGATTTCCGATTAAGGCAATTTCAATTAATCCAAATACCTTAGATATTAATGAAATGAATGAAATTATTTCAGAAATGTGTTTTAAATGTGTGTGTTATTCCTCAATGTGATATAACAAGATTTAGAAATTGTTTCCCATTATTTTGTTCAGATTTAAGTCCATATGCATAAAATTACAAGGAAATGGAGTAAATATTGTGATTCATATTGAAAATTTTACAAATATTCAGTTAAAAGCCTTTGCACTTCTACTTCCGAAGATTGAAAATATAATCAAAATTCTAGACAAAAGGATGACTAGGATTGATAATAAATAATTCCATATAGTTTCAAATTATTTCAATAAAAAATATTTCAATAAAAAAATATATTTCAATAAATAATTTTGATAAAATATTTCAATAAAAAATGTCAATAAAATATTTTAATAAATAATTTCAATAAAAAATATCAAAATAAATGACTACTAATATATGCATTAAAAGGGAAGAGGAAAAAGAATTAATATTATTTGCATTTAAAAATAAATGAAAGAAAAGTATATCATGTACATTGTAAATGATTGTATGTACAAATTTTAAAAAATACAGAATTTAGAATAAAAAATAAAGAAAAAATTCGTTATTTAACGAATCTAGAAAAATAGGTCAAACCGGTAAAATTAATTTTATAAATAATAAACAGAAAATATTTGAAAGAGAGAAAATGTATTTTATACCTAAATAATAAAATTAAATTACACAAATAAATAAAGAATATCAAAATCAAAATCAAAATAGTGAAAAGATAAATAATAAACTGTAAAATAAACGGTTACCTGATGAAATATTTAGAAATATCATTCGACTTGGAAGTTCTCCAAATAAATATATAAAATTAAATAAAATTAAAATAAATAATAAAACAATGGATTATGTGTATTTTTTTCAAAAATATTTTTAATGACTTGGTCAAATGTTTCCAAAAAATATAATATTTGAGAAAAATATGAAGGAAAATTTTATTTAGATCACTTTTATCTATTATCATCCTATAATTGTTTGATGAAGAAAATATTTGGAAAGCATGATTGGGAGTAATTTACGATAGTTAACAGAAGAACAAAATTTTAAAAAAGATTATAAAATTCCAAATATTGAAGACATCTTTAAAATGTTTATACTAAAAAAACTATTTATAACTCTTAATCCTTTACATTAAATGGAAAAAATTATTTTAAAAATTATCGAAACAATTGAAGAATGTAAACTAAAAACTATAGAATATAAAGAAAAAATATATGGTATATCTCAGAAAATTATTATTTCATATCAGCCACTTTTAAATGAAAAAACTATAAATAAATAAGAATTTAAAAAGGAGTTGAAAATATGGATTGAGAAAAAAATCGGAGGCCTTCTTCCATTATTGGCTCTGCTCCCTTTCATATTTGGTAGAATATCGGCCACAGCAGGTGTTTCTACAGGTATTGCAAAAATGGTTTTGAATATACAAGCAAAGTACAACGAATTTAAAGAGCAAGAAAGACATAATAAATCTTTATGAGACCCACTACAATGGGAAGCTCTTCATTTAAATCCTTCAAATGGGAAGGATTGCACCTAAATCCTCTTTATGGAACAAGAAAAAAATAATTACAAAAACTTTTAATAAAGAAAAAAAGAAAATCAATAGAATTTTAACTTCATTTTTTATCAAATAACATAAATTAGAAAAATCTGCAACAGGTTTATATCTTAGTGCTTATAAAAAAATTAAACAATGACAAATTCAAATAAATTTAAGCATTTTAAGCTATTTCCTAATCCTCTTTTAGCTTGCATAATTGGAAGTTCAGGCAGGGAAAAACTTATTTATTATTTAAATTACTTACTACAAAAATTTATTAGATTTTAATAATTTAACATTTTAATCTTCAACTATTAAATAATCTTATTATAATTTTTTAAAACGTTTTAACATTTTTAGAAAAGATGATCTTCAAATATAATTTAATTTATATGAAAATGATGAACAAGTTCAAAACTGTGAAATTGAAGATCTTTTAGAGAATAAAAAAATAAACGAGAAAATTCAAATAAAATGTAAAACAGGAATTTTAATAAATTTTACCGATAATTCTTAAAATATTAATATTTATAAAATGAAGAGTAACAATTTTTTTGTTGTTGCAATTTTGATGATACTTTAACTGAAAAAAATCTAAAATTCCAGAAATATTTTTTCACTAAAGGAAAAGACATAGAAATTGTAATTGTATTTATTTATTTTAATCTTTTTATGGTTTAGACAGTAGGCTAGTCATATCAGAAAAATTGCAAACTTTTATATTTTTGTCAGTTTAAATGAAAGAAATTTATCAACACATTAATATTCGAATGGAGAAAAATTAATTTAAACAAATTTGTTTAAGATTATGGAATAATCCAGAGGAATTTAACTATGTTTTTGCAAATGTAAGAAAACCTACAAATAAAAGAGTTAAGACAGAAATTATTTAATAAATAATATTGTAAATTTATTTTAAAATTTATTTAAATTGTATTTTTAAAATGTTATTATAATTTTACTTTATTTTATTTTAAATTTAAAATGTATTTAAATTTCATTGTTTTATTTAATTTGTTTTTAATATTTTAAAATTTTTAATATTTAAGTATTTACTTTTTCTAAAAATGGATGAACATATTAAAAGTTTACAAGAACTTTCAAAAACAAGAATTAAATTTAAAAAATAAGTTTATCAAGCAAAAAAAAGGACTTCAAGAAAATTTAGAAACTATGCAGAAATCAACTTCAGATAAATTAGATAAAATTGAAAAATATGCCAAAACCAATTATAGCATTTAGAAAATCTATCACTCAATCTCATAAATAAATTTTACAGATTAAATAAATGTTTGAAAATGAAAAACAGGTATTACTAGTTTATATTAGACCAGGAATATATTCTGAGTTATTTTATTAATGTTTGTAATTTATTATTGTAAGAAAAATAATTCAATTTACTTATAAATATGGAATTCCTCATATGTATGATCCTAACAATAAAATTAATCCAATTTTTTATTAACTCACAATATTATTCAATTAATTAAAGGAACAGATTTATCTCAGATTGACGATAATGATTTAAAAGATTATTATAAAAAGTTTAATGATTTAAATATTCATGGATTAAAATCTACTAGAAGATTTAAAAGCTTTAACAATTAATTCTGTGAAATTTATTATGAGATTCAGTAAATAGAAGGAGAATGTTTTAATGCGTCTATCATTATTTCAGATAATAAAAATTAATTATTTGATAGATTGAAAAAACTATTAGAAAAAAGCATATAAATATTTAACAATATATTTTTTTCCTTTAAGTAAAAAGAAAATAAATAACTTTTATTTTTAAATATAGTTATTTCAGTTTAAAATTTATTTATTTATTTCATCTTAATTTAATTTTTAAATGGAAGAACGTTTTCAAAACATGTAAATCAATTGAGGAACTCTTTGTAATTACAGGAAAAGGTGAAAATCAGGTAGATTAGAAATAAATGTTGATGTTCCTATTTAATTAAAAAAATACAGAAATTAAGAACTAAGAATAAAACATTTTTGGCTTTTTACACAATAAATAACACAACTCCAGAAAATAACAAATTTTGATATTTTGATGGAACTTAGAAAAATAGAAAAATAAACTATATTCAAGGAAGTTTACAGTTATAAAATAAAAGATTTAATGCTGTTATTAATGATGAACATATTTTATTTACACCTTATCCTCCGACTAATTGAGTTAAATTTACATTGAAAAATATTTGAAAAATAGATTTTAAAACAAAAAATTCATAAAAAACTGGTATTAATTTAATAGAAAATATTGCAAATATTAATATTAATTCTATAAATATCAACAGTAATATCATAGATGGAGATTATATAATTAAGTAAACGTATAAAAAATACGATACATAGTATTTTAAGTTTTTCTATTCCTATAGAGTATAAAATTACAGAGAAACCTTTTAAACCAATTTATTAACCTTTAAATACAAAATTAATTAATTCAAAATATTCAATTATATATTTTTGATGAAAAAGAAAATGTTATTGA
Source organism: Coelogynopora nodosa (assembly GCA_034780555.1). NCBI lineage: Eukaryota > Metazoa > Platyhelminthes > Proseriata > Coelogynoporidae > Coelogynopora > Coelogynopora nodosa. Next base: position 8,252 of record JAUZND010001629.1, read on the forward strand.
TTTTGGACTGGAGGTGATTTCATCGCAACTGCATTTAAAAAAGGTTTAATCATTTTTTAGATTTATTTAATTTAAAAAAAAGTTATGTTATTAAAAATTTGTTATTTAAAATGTTTTAATTACTTTTTTTAATTTCTTCTACAAAAGATAAAATTATATCTTGACATTTTTTGTCTTTATTTAATTTATATCAAACCCATAGGTAATACTTTCCACAATTTTTTTCAAAGTATAACAAATAAATTTATAATTTTTATTTTTTAAATTAATGATTTCATTTATTGCATCTAATCTTAAAGGAATCAACGAAATAAAATTCATTATTATTTTTATACAAACACTAGTAAGGAAAGTGTCTATCTAGACCACCCCCAAAAACAAAACTACCCCCGAAACCGAAACCATTTTTTTAAAATAGACTATGATTCACCCTCTTCCAAAACTAAAACCGAAAGCAATTTTTAAATAGTATTCCTATTGATCGATTTCAACTAGGTCAATGACCTTTCCCACTAAATCTTTGGCGGGGATTCCGCATTTGGTGTTCCCAGTCGATTTAGGAATTCCCTATTGATTTTTAATTTTACAATTGGAAGGGAGCGCATTGCTACTGTCCAATTCAAAGAGACTTGTTAACTTGACAGAATTCTTTAAAACGAATCAGCGAACGACTTTCAATTTGACAGAATTGCCGCTATATAAAAGGGGTTGCACAGCGCTTGGAGCTCTTATTTTCCGTCAGTCGGCAATAAGTTCCAAATGTAAATTCGATCAACGCCACCCAATACGACACCGGGCGAGCAATTTCTCGCAAAAAGAATGACCCCACCATCACAGCCGCTATCTATACAGTCGTCATTGGAGCATGTCCATGATCCTCATTTTTTACAGAATGCTCAAGTGCTGTTATCACTGTCACCATAAGTACCGTTGGGCTGGCTCATCTTCTGTCACGCGATTACTTCATTCAGCTCCTCCTCACCACCCTGACTTATATAATTTTCAACTACGACGCTATGTAACTCTTCCTCTTCCTTCGCCTCATTATGCTTCATCACCATCTCCTATACCTAGTGGATCATTCCAATGCCGATTGCCTCATTAGCAACCTGATTCTTCAGCACCCTCACACACACTAATTATGCGTCTTATCAAGAACAACGACGCTATGTAACTCCTCCTACTCTTCATTGTGCCTCATAGCCCTTTCCTATACCTAGTGGATCTTTCCAAGGCAGATTGCTGCATCAAATACAAATAGTAGCGCAACCACCGCCCCCCTTTTTTCACGACGCTATAGTGCAGCAGGCTAGGTGAGATTTGTATCGTATGTCCCAGTGAGCGCAGCAAACTTTATTATCTCCTCCCTTCAATTTATTCCAACTCAATTTCTCCTCCCCCTCATACACTTTATCTCAACGAGACATGTTTGCCAGTGCTACTTCTCCTCCCTCTCCTACTGCAATTATGCAACGCGCCATACGAGAGCAGAAGCAACAACCTATGATGCCTCATTCACTTCCCTTTACGCAACATCAACAGCAGCTATTCATATCTGCTTCTCTAGCCAGCTATAAACATGCTGACACCGTCGCCCCTTCCCCCTCAACTACGACTACCAACGTTGATAAACCAACTACATCTGGCGCAGCTAGCTGCTAACACCGACGCCCCTCTTTCCTCTTCCTCAACTGTTGACGATAGCAGTTGTGATTTTTTCAAGTGTGGTCAGTGTGGGAAGACATTTTCGTCGCAGGAACTATTGATGACGCATCGTTCAAATTGTTACTCCTATTCTATACCTGTATTACCTGATTTTATTGATGATAATGTCTATCCAGTATCAGTCGACAGAGGCATTTAATGGTACAGTAAGATTTATCAAATTCGGCCTGTAAAAACTCAAGTGCAGTCCATCTATTTTTGAAATTCAATTCGCTGCGTAATTAAGGAAACATTATATATCCTAATCAACGATTGTGTTGAATGTAACGTACGTACACCCAGTGTTGGCCCTAGGTTTACTACAAGTGGATCCACACGGCAGATGTTGTGCGATCTGAACGTGAATTGTTTTCCCTACCTGCTGAAGTTATTAATTCTGACACATTCTTTGATTACATTCTTGCCGGATTACTCCTTTTGATTGAAGAATTCATTCAGAATGGCTCTAATTGGGTTAATGAAAGATTGGAGTGGTTCGACCTGCGTATTACTCGATATCCTAGTGTTCCTTATAAGCGTGGACCTAATATCACATTTGATTTTAAGGATTAAGTGAAACAGGTGCATTAAGTAGGTGTGGTTAACCTCAACCGCCTACCTAATTCATATACAACTGGGAGACAAACACACCATGCATTTAACCTTTGTGAGCGTTGTCTACAGCTATTTATGAAGGTGGAATATTGAGCACAACATCGTGAATGTTGTTGAACAGGACAGCCTGAAACTCTCGTCCCCTTCTAAGATAGGTTGTCGCATATATTTTTGCGATGGCAGGCAATTCAGCAACTCCCATTAATTGTCTACGAAGATATAAAGAGTTTTCTACAGCCGCCCGGTGATGAGGATACTGATAAAAATTGAACACATAAGGCTACATCAATAGCCTGCTCCTCGAATCATGACTGATAGGGAGAAGGCGGATCACGCAAAGGCAACTCATTGCTATATCTGCGCAAGACATTTCAACCAATGGGATAAGACAAAAAACAGGATCAAAGCGATTGAGCACGACCATCTCATGTCGAAATAAAAAGTCGCAGCTTGCCCAAAGTATAACGGAAAAATGCGATTTAGCAATAACTTTCGCCCAGTATTTTTCCATAACTTTCGCGGCTATGACAGTCACGTAATCTGTGCAGAGGAGATCGGGAAGATCCCCGGTTAAGATGTATCGGTTATCGCACAGAACAATGAGCGCTATATGGCCATGTATGCTGCATTTGAAATCATTCCTGCCGATTTGAAATTCATTCAACCTTACGCCAAAGCAACTACGTATAACCCGAAAGATATTTACAGACGAGGATACATTCAATTCCGTTGCACTAACAAAGGGCGTCTTCCCCTACTCGTATATGACTGGACATGATTGTCTTGTGGAGAGACAATTGCCACCTCGGGAGGATTTCTTCGATGAACTTATTCAGACTGAGTGCAGAGAGGTGGACTATACACAAGCTCAGAAAACCTGGACTCTGCTCAAATGTAACACATTTAACGGCTACATGCATTATTAACTACGACTTGCCGTCTACCAGGTGGCAGATATGTTTGACATTTTCGGATAATGAGACTGTAAGAAGATGGTTTGATCCCGCCTACTATCTTACTCTACCAGGGCTCAGCCGGGTTTCGCCCTTCAAGATGACTGGGGCTACAGTGGACTTACTTAAGGATGCTGATACTTATTGCTATGTTGAGGACGGCATACGGGGCCGGGTGGCATGACGTTCGTCAACACCCATCATGTTACATCTAATAATCCTTGCATCGCATCACTGTTAATTCAATTCGGCCGTGATAAGGTCCAAAGGGGTCCGTAATTTTGAGGGGTCCGTAAAGTTTATAGGATCCGTACATGTATATGTCAGTATTTTTAAAATAACTATATATAATTATTATTTAACACTGATTATATAGTAATATGCCAATATACGTATATATTTATCATTAGAGAACAATTGTAACATAAATAATAATAATTATATTTAAATTTATTTATATAGGTCCATACTTTCATGAGGGGTCCGTAAATAAAAGGTTCACTTTTTCTTCAAAGGGTCCGTATCTGAAGAAAAGGTCCGAATTTATCAAGGTCCATAATACAGACCGACCGTTTAAAGTTAGAAATTGGTAATGAATATAATACATATATTATATGACTTACTGGTTATAATTATATTAAGTGTATATTTAAATCACGACTGAAACATCATTTTTCGTTTAAAGAAACTGAAATATATTCAAACAAGGGTATTTTTTGTTTTAATAAAGTACTATATACAATGTACATTCTATTTTGATACCGTTAAGTCAATTAGATTTATAAAAATATATAAATTATATAATTAAATATTTTTTAATTTTAAAGAGTAGTAAGGGAAGGTGTCGAGTATGAGCATTTTATCAGTATCGAGTATGCTACGAATTAATTATATTGACTGATCAACCCAATAATAGATACAATGAATACATTGAATAACAACCCAATGAGATACATCAGAATCAATTTTTTAATCTGCTCTCCACTCAACTACAGCATGAGCATTTCTGTTGATCTCTCAGACAATTTTTTCACCTAAGTGGATGCCAATACTTAAACATACCGTCAATTTATTTCAGAGACTCTAACTTTTGAACAATCCCTTAATTTTCAATATAGAAATTACTAAAAAGGAAAGAAGTTCAAAATATACGAAGTGGCTTAAAGCAGTTAACAACAGAGTGATGGCTTGAGACCTGAAAATATCATCGGAATGATGGCAAAGTTTTTAAGAAATCAACGGATAGTTCGAACAATTATTAATAACGAAAGAAGGAATATGATATGTTGTATGCTGGAAATAGTTTCGATATGAATAAAAGAAAACGTCTATGAAAACTTTAGCCACAGTGCTCCGACTACAGTGCAAGCACTATGACTTTAACATTCTTCCTATGGGTCACCTGCTTTCACTTTTCCTCTTAACAAAGGCTTTATACCCCTTTCTGTGTTTGTTACGTATAGAGTTTCCTTTGCACTTTGTGTGGTGTCATATGGATGACTTCTTGTGTTTGGGCCCTCACTCTCCTTAGGGATAAAGTCATCTTTCTGCTGGAGGGGCACAGTTGGTCAGTCAATCGCTCTAAATGTACATGTTTTTCTTGTGAAACCATTTAAGTTTGTAGATTTACAATTATCGGATTTTCATTTTCATTTCAATTGTCTAAAGATGTAATATTACATCGAGAAAGTTAAATGTATTTTTAATGTAATATTACATCTCCATTTATTTCATGTTACCATTATCGAACTCATTCTCAAACAATCATAATTATCAATTTAAAAAACGTTATTGTCCCGACTGGAATTATTATCTATTTTATAACATCATGATCTTTATATG
>JAUZND010001630.1:0-13363 GCA_034780555.1 Coelogynopora nodosa
ATATATTAAATATTTCAAATATATTAAATATTTCAAATATATTAAATATTTCAAATATATTAAATATTTCAAATATATTAAATATTTCAAATATATTAAATATTTCAAATATATTAAATATTTCAAATATATTAAATATTATATATAGTATTAAATATAGTATTATTAGATATTAATATTAAACCTATATATTAAATATAGGTTTACAGTTGGTGTTCCAATCGCCTTTCCTTTTTTTAATTAATAATTTTTATTATTGATTAATATTAGTTATTTTATTTCTCAGTATTATTTAATTAACTACCATGATTTAATTAATATCCATATAACGTTAAAATTTTAGAATCTCTGATATTTATAAATGTTAAATTTGCCTAATATTTTGTTTAAAATTATTCAAGAAATTGTGTCTATTTTTTTATTAATCTATTAATTATACCTTCTTTTTCATTATGTATACATTTCATATAACGTACAGTATGTGCTAAAAGGAATCTATTTATATCGTATTATTGATATACGTATATTTGTTATGCATAAGTACATACATATATATAGTCAACAAATGTTGCATGCATTTTTGTATGTTTCATTAAAGCAATCTGACTTTGATAGTTTACCATTACAATGTTACAACGTTAGAAATTACAATGCCAAAAATCTTCAATGAATGCTATTGACGTATTTGGGAGATAGGTAAATATTTGATAATTTGTTTTTTGATGATAATCATCTGCACATTTTTATATTAGATGAATTTGATGTGTGATTATCTAAAGTCCGGTTGTATGTATATTGTTTAATTCATTTTGACAGTTTTATTAGTCGTTCTTGTCATTTTAGTTACAGATGGATGTTTGCCAACCTTGAAAAATAGGAAAAAATTCCTTTGGATGTCTTCTCTGGTTTTTCTTCTAAATTTTTGGTGCAACCTTTGAAAGATTATTTTAAAATATTGCATTTAAAAAGCTATTAGACGTGCGTGTTAAATATTTAGACATTATATAGAATAAATAATATTCTATTATAAATATTATAGGGTCGATTTTGGCATACAACTTGACCTTTGACTCCCCCTATTAGCAATGCGTGTTAAATATTTAGATATATATCCGAATATATGAGAACAATTCTCATTGCATTTATGTTTTAAAGTGTGAAATAATGAACTATTAATTTTAAATATGTTTAGAAAAAGACCACACGATTAATTTTTTAACTTCTGGCGATTATGCTTTCACACATTTACATTAAATTTAGTCAAAGTTGGCTTCATTTTGATGCTTGTATTTAGTAAAATATGGAAAAGTAGATAACACGGGAAAAATATGACCGAACATAATATTTTTGACCAGCCAGAAAGAAAATATACTCATTTAATAAAATTTACGCCAAGTATACAAAATTAATAGGTTGTACGGAAGATAACAACACCAAATCAGTCTATTGGTTGCAAGTAATAATTGAAAATGCAGTAGGTAGGGAGTACATACTTAACATATTTTTGTTCCACATTCTAAACACCAGAACCCGAAAGCCAGGACATTGTTCAGTATTATGCAGTGTGTTTAGCTAGATCTCCGTCGAAACTGATATATAATTAATCGATGATAGATATTCACTTTCTAGTCGAAGAACATGTTTACAATATCTAGCAGCAAAGCAAATACTGCAATTAGTGTGCCAAAATTCAAATTTCTACAAAATATTTGAAATTGCAATTAAACTTGTAGAACATGAATTTGAAGATTTTTCAAAGATTACGATTTACAAAACTTATGAAAAAAATATTGACTGATTAACAAATTTCAATAAGTAATTTTCATTTACTAAATTTCATTTTTAGTAAAAGTTTCCGAAATCCCTGCACCCCAGATACCCGCTATGGATATTATTTTTTGTTCATTTCTTCCATGAGATTCCCTAAATATATATTCCAAAAAATGTTTTTAAAATCCCGACAATTATTGGCAAAACCAGTTAATATTACAATTACCCATCGATATATTTATTGTATAAAAGCATAAATGTACACTGAATAGAACAATAAATATAATGCGTACCAATAATCTTATTCAATAAATAGACAAATAACAATAAATTAAAAAACAAAAGTAAAGTTGAAGTAAAGATACAATTACCTGCTTGTTATGAACGATGCACTTAAAAGTCATAAAATAAATCGTACGCTAAAACCAGCTATGAAACAGTCAACAATGCAAGATAGCAGCATCAGACAAAAATCCGTCATCAAAGAATTTAGCTTCTTGTCGTCATTTAGCTCAACATCGGTGTACACTGCTTCCCGTGATTCAAAGCGCACAAACTGGAGGAGGAGAAGAAGGAATTCGGGTCAAACGTGCCAACTCTTCAATGGATCACAGCTGAAGATGGTGCCCACAAATGCCATGTTCTTACTAAAGGCCACTTATCTCTAGAGGGGAGTCACTACAAGAATGGGAGCATTAGGATAGTAAGTAGACAGGTGAAAGTAGTATATGTGGGGTGCTGTGAGTCGTGAAGGTTGGCGAATTAGCCTCATCCGCCCTGGGATGAAAAGTTGGACCTCGACGGGCGATATGTTGACCCCGACGCCTCACCCGTGAGAGGATTGTATTCTGAAGGAGAGCCAAAATAGTAGGTCAAATGTGGGAGAGGCAAAGTTCAGTGGAAAAATATGTCCAAAATTGTGTACTCTATTTTGAAGATGCCAAGAGTAAAACATGATAGATGAACGTTACTTCGTTACTGTTTGATATTTTGAATAATGCGTAAATCACAACTAATAAAATTAGTTACTTCAGTTATATATTGCTTAGCACATCGTCCGTGGACATATTTCATAGGGTTTGTTCCGTGGAGGGGGGTATGCAGATTTGTTGAGCTATTTTTTTAATAAACATTAATCAATTAGTTTTATTTTCATGACCTGAATACATCTAAAAGTCCAATTTTGGAAAACGACACGAAAATAACCATATTATGTGCTATCACTTTTGACCAATGCAACCAATAGACTTAATTCTTTTTGGATCTGATTCCAATTCACGAGATGTATAATATTTTGGTATAATTATATTATACTACTTATATAAATAAGTAGTATAAATGTTATTTGAGTATTACATATAATTAATTTTAAGTCTATTAATGTTGCAAGTTTTAGCTCCTGATATTATCGGCAAGTAAGAGGGAGGGGGGGGAGTTATATAAAAATATTTTAGCCACTTAGTAAAAAAGCAGGGTCATACATTACATCGTACAATCGCTGGGGGGGGGGGGGGGGTATAATAACCCTCATTCACGTAGCACACACTACAAAGTATGTCCACGTACGAAGGATTAAAAGCTAAAACTACTTACAAAATTAATAGAATAAATAAGTTTATCGTAGATCATATATATATAATTTGAATAATCAAATTATTTATTAAAATAAGCAGCGATTTAAAATATTACTCAAGAAGTATTTATACTACTTTTAGCTTATTTATATAAGTATTACAAAGATGCTGGTGTGTCAATTTGACCTCGTTTTTCGGCTATATAGGCTCCCAAAATCGTCTGATATATCTAGGGTTACTCGAGCTATTAATAATACAGTGCTGCCTCTCGAATTTACATACATTTTTTTACATACATAAGCTTAACTCATACCGAAAAAGAGATTCATGGATTGTCGGCTAAAACGGAACAGTTTGTTGACATCACAGAATGAGAATATATATTTATTACACATAACGGGTTATCTTATTACATTATTGTGACTCATAGTGGAAGTATTTGGAATCATTTCAGATGCTACAAAACAGGTTTATGTAGGTAGTACAACTAGTAAGACCTGAACAGATTTTACGCTTCCAAATAATAGATAATACAATACAATTATTTCAAATAATGTTTTCTTTGTTGTACATTAAATTTTCATTATTATGTCACTGTCATTAAATAATGACCTACTTTTATTCAGTAATATATATTTTCCCACATATGTATATTTTTTAAATATCTGTACTTAATATTATGCACGAATTTATTTGTGTTTTATATATATTTCTCAACATACTGAAGGGTTGCATGGAATCATTATATTATTTCGTTTCCTAAAAAGTTTTCCGGTATCCCAAGTGTATTAGTATAACATATTATATGTAATTTATAACATAACATAAACGTAGTCAAAGTTACAAAGAAAGTTAACAAACACCCACTAGTTATTTTTTTTATTTAATTAATTTTTAAAAACAAACAAAATGTACCTTATACAAATGCAAATTGCTAGTAAAGTAGTCGTGAGTAATTGATCACTAGAAAAAGTCGCTAATAATAAACTTCCAAAGGATTACGGAAGCTGAACTTCTTTAGCCTCACGGTCCCAGTGCAATCTGGCAGATCCACTGCCAACGCAAGATAGGTCGGACGAAAGGAGTCTCAGTCCGTACCGGGAGTGGAAACTACGACATTTACTTCGGCAATCGATCCAGTTACCCCGCCCGTCCCCATGGCATTATATTATAACATACCAAATCAATACTGACCTGTTGGACGAAGTTTCTTTTTGCTTTGATCTACTTTCAGCCTTTGGGTAGGGGGACACTCGGGTTCATCAACCACCTGAAGTTGAGAAGAAAGCAACATTTAGAATCTTACAACAAAATAAATTGTACACAGAAAGACCCTCTAGACAAAGAAAGAATTTTTTAACAACATTTATAAAATGAAATATTTTTGATGAAAGGATAAATTAGCTAAAAGGAATTGTTTCCGTTAAAAATATTCCAAACCGATTTTAATTTAAAACTAATTATTTAAACCCTCACCATATGTTGTAAAATGTTTTTACATCACTGGTTGTGTGTCCCCTTAGGATGTCATTCTTCCCGCTGAACAATTTTACTGAAATTTGGTGGGTATGAGATGACATGAATCGGTAATGATCAAAAACAATTTAGATCATGTTTAATCCCGTATTTGTGATTCAATGTTTAGAAAATTACCATGGGAGAGATAATATATTTTTAAATCAATATCAAGTATGTCTGTCAGTCATGTGTATCTATTAATTGAATTAAAACTACAACAAAAAACTTGTTAAAAAATACACTGGCTGATCAAAACTGGAGGAGCAAAACAACACTTGTCAAAAGTGACTAATGTTTTGTGAAAGTTAATTATTACAATTTACGCCTAGTTACTGAAAAAAAAATTGGTAAATTATCCTGTTATAAATAAACAATTAATAATTTAGTTAAGTTATTTCTCAAACATTGAGCAGACCAGCATTTTTATCGACTGCTATTATCGTGAAAATCAGAGATAAATGTGAAAAAAGATTCGCGAAATGTTGTTTTCTTTTACTCGTTTTAAACATTAGTTAACACGGGGGGTTGGCAATTCCCCCCTTTTCTCCATGACCAGCCAAGGGATCTTACTTTCCTCATACAACTACTCAGCAACTCTTGCCTCAGTTAATGATTTATTTTGAAACTTATAACAGAATATATTACGCTTATTACTACAGTACAACCCATAATACTGCTAATAAAACGTTTTAAAATGTGTGCTAATGTTTATCCTAATGTTTCATTTTAGAAATTTAATTTAAATAAAAAGGGATTTTCCACATATTAAACATCACATTTCATGAATTGAAACTATCTCATGCAAAGAATACCATCCACCATATTATTCAGACCACATGCTCAGCTGAGACAAAAATAACCTACCAGTATTTTGCAATAAAAATTGCTGTAGTTCTCTGAAATTGACACCATAGTATGACATAAAATGACACCTAAAATTGTTTTAAATTTTCTACATTTTTTTATTTGTCCGCAGTCCGTATTGTTTCCACTATTACAGAGAAAAGCACGTCAAAATCGCAGATGTGAACTGCAGGTCTGATTATATGCCGCATCATCATTTAGAATTTTAAATAATAAAACCTAACTCTACGTCATGAGACTTCTAATAGTAAAGATGACTGTACAGTGGGTTTACGTCACCTTGGTCTTCGAGCGATATCCAAGTCCCTTCTGGTGGCGCTCCCAATCAGCGATCTTAGCCTGGGCTTTCTCGCGATCTTTCTGTGAAGGAGGGACAAATCATTGTTAACTTGAGACTAAAGCCTACTTTTAAGTAAAAATAGACGAATAATTTCAGTTACTGCTGATACTTAAGAAAATACGTTGTGTAATACGTATCAAGGTTGAAAAAAATATCATATAAAAATAGATAAACAGGTATTTTAATTAGAGTTCTCTGGTTAGAAATTAAAAATATGTACATATATATACATATATATATTTAATTATTATTTATTCATAACAAAGAATAAAAGCTTCTAAAGAACCATCACAATTGCATGGCCATTTTGATCAGAGATACATTTAGATACTTCGATATATCTAAAAATTACAACAATATCGATTTGATTTACAAAATCTTAATTAGATATTTGATTTTACCTAAACGTTTCATATCATGTATGTTATATTATGTTAAAAGAACATGAATTTATACAACTACGAGATTATAAATATATATATATAAATATACTATAATAAAAGTATACAAATGAGTTGCTATTCAGTCAAAATTAAAGTTAAGCAAATTGAGTTTGAGATCCGAGATATGATCGGATAAAAAATGGTACTTATTAAAAATCCTATTTAAACGTATTATTTAAAACTTTAGACACAACATACTACCACAATAGTAAGTAGTACTTTATATATAATTTCTATTTCCTTTCGCAATTTAAAAAAACAAAAAATATTCTTTATAATAATAACCAATTAAAAAACCTGAAACCTTTTAAAATAAATAATACTGCTACATTTACCAAAATTTAAACCTACTAAAATGCTGTATCGAGAATAAAATGAAAATAAAGTAATTTTGCAGTATTTGTAATAATAATTATACAGGTTGAATTTGAGTAATTAGATTTATTTCTCAATAAAAAAATAGGTTTTTCATATTTTCCGAATAAACTCACATTTAATGACAATAAAAATGGATAACAATTACAAAAAGTACAAGTTGCTTAGATGTAGCATGATTTAGTTCCAGCAGTTTGAAAATTTGTAATTCGTATATAATCAACAAAAAACTATTTCAATATACTATCAGCTTAAATAATTTAACATTAAAAAAGTATGACTTAATATAAATTTAAAAAACAATTTTAGTCATAAAAATGCTGACTTTAAACGTTCGACTTGCTAGTAGGCCTAACTAAGCCTCACTGTGCATGTCAATTGAGAATATTAGAAGGGTTAGTTTAACTGACGATATATATGTAGTAATTAAAACTCGTATAAATCTATCAAAGACTACATACGCCTTTTCTATTAACAGATATTCTATTAAAAGATATTCTACGTAAATCTTGTAAGAATTGTTACAAACGCTTTTTAAGGATATATTTTCGAAAAAAGTGAACATTCAAGAAGATGCCTTTTGTAATGGTTTGACAGTGATGAACTATACATAAATCGAAAAGATTATAAAAGACTGTATAAATAATAAAACGAACAATGATGTGCAGTAAGATTGAATTATAATAATAATAATATAATTACAATGAATTGTTAAAGTTTCTGAAGACAAATATGATTTTTGAAGGTTCCATGATATAAACCCGCAAAAAGTACCGCACATCTGTATCTTACCTCTTCCTTTTCTTCGAGATAACGGTCAACATGCTTGTTCATGCCCTCCTGTATCTTACCTCTTCCTTTTCTTCGAGATAACGGTCAACATGCTTGTTCATGCCCTCCTGCATCTTCCGACGCGCGGTTTCCATGGCCTCTTGTCGTCGGAAACTCTCCTCTGGGTCTTCTAAAACATAAACCAAAACAACACTGAAAAAGTGTTAAGATCTACCAAGTTGAAAAGTCAATTTCAAAGGTTTTTAAAAGCCTGTTTTTAACAGTATCTGTATGCCTATATCCTTAACAGAAGAACTGCCAAGAAAATTATGCACAAGAAAATAGTATACCCATAAGTTGGAAATATACAGTTCCTGACTAAAATTCAATAAGCTTTACAGGTATATTTAAAAAAGTTATATATCAGACAAATAAAAAAATGTATAATTATATAATAATTTAGCAAGTATTCGAAAAATCGTATTAAAAATAATATGTTGTGTATATACAAAACATGTCTTACTCATATTTACAATATTGCCTCAATATGAGATAATATATTTACCATAATAGAGTAGCCTATATATTTTGTTGTATAATAAATTTCCCCACTTTTGAAGAAATGATGATTTGCTGCAAAATTTAATTCGATATGATTTTATGATGTAAGTATATATATACAAACACTACCATCCATGCATGACTGGTCAACATAGATGTATATATAAATCGAAAAACAATTGAAATAACAGGTAGGTAAATAATACATTCTGAGAAGCCGAACACAAACTTTATTCCGCTATTGATTAGCAGAAACTATATAAAATATATAAACAAATAAAAACATACATATATCTTATTTTGTATTAATTGTAATAAACTTTAAATTTTATTGTGGTTTTTCGTTTACAATTTTCTATGTTATAATCAATATTTCAAATGAACAATTTACATATATGGCCATTTTAAAATGAATGTATTAAAACAGTATATACTATTTATTTATAGAATTTAAAAAAAGTTAACTGACTTTAAAACACACTATGTAGTCATGAATTACCCTATAATAGCAGATGCAATTTGATATATTAAATATAAATTTCAAAACATAATATATCATTATCAATTTACTGCATACATACTATTTAGTACATGTCATTACATTAAAATATTTCGTAATAATTCAATCATAGTAGCCGAAAATAAAACGAAGTACTTTAAAATCATTACTTTTGGTCACAATATATAACATCACTGAGGACCAATCAGATAAAAAAGTTAATGAAAACCTCAGAAAACTTGTTATATTCTTAATTGTTTATAATTTTGACATAATCTATATAAGAAATTAATGATCTAAAACTTTTTATCTAATAAGTAGTTTTGATAATTTAAAAAATTATTTTCGATGAGTTTTGAGAGGTTATCATAAAAAATAATCGAATTCTATCTGCAGACAATTATCAAAAATAAGTATTGGTTTTAACTCTTGAATAGTAAAAAAAACAGTAGAATGAAATAGATTTCTGTAGATATAATTTATCTAATTTTACATAATACACAACTAACGTATTACCTACTGAAAAAAAGAGTTACACGTGAAGCAAATAGTTAATTTGTTGAGCAGCATAATTTTATTTTAATAAACTTTTAATTCAATAAGTAAAGTATATGAATAAGTACATAAAGCAATTGATCCTCATCCTCAAGACTAGTAGTGCTGTACAAACTGATAACAGGAATATTTCATATTTATGTATATAAGGTAAGTCATAATTCCTACATCTTTCTTGTAAAATCTAAGAATAATATATAATTTTTCAAAACATACATTAGATTTGTTTACATCAAGTCAACGACATAGTTGTTTTATTTTATATCATATGTATACATTAGAATGCAATAAACTCAAGAATATAATAATGAACTGCACATTATATGCACAACATACCATGACTTTTGGCTGGCCGAATTGTGTTTGCATTTCTTCTAAAATAGGCAGAAATCCTAGGCCACAGGTAAATAAAGATACATACAGCAATTAGAATTGGCCATCCGTAGGTTGTCAGAAATTGAAAAGCTGCATCTGTTAAGTTAAAGACAGTAAAAAAAGGATGTGCATAACAATATTTGCTATTTGGTAGTGCAAAATGTAGTGCCAACAATTGCAGTGATTACTTATTTTATTTCAAAAGTCAGACTTTTTACAAATATTAAAACAGTCATTAAAAATTTGTTTAAAACATGTTAATCAGTTGAATTTCGCCCTCACAAATAAAAAAAAATGGGGATTCATAGTATCAATTTAGTAACAGCAATGTAGATGTTAAATTAGAATTAAAATGTATTAATGGTTTTGGTGTAGAATTATTATGAAAATTGTGAATATATTACTATAAAAATTAAATTGAAAATATATATTTCAAGATGTTTTTAAAAAACAACATAAAATAAACTTCATGCATAATTAATTATCATTACAGTGTTTATTGTATTAACTATTTTTATAACTATAATATAAATATAAAAAATAAATTTAACAAAAATATATTTCAAGATGTTTAAATTGCTTTTTAAATTTGTTTTATTATCTATAAAGTATATCTATAATGGTGAAAAACATCTATTTGTAATAATATAACAACAAACATTTTTAAAGTTGCATAAACCCCTATTATATCTCAATAAATCAAAAGCATTATGTTGTTAAGGATTTAAATGTAAAATTTATTTCAGAAAGATACTCCAATTTAGCCCTAACATGCAAAAGAAATTTATTTGATAGTACCTATTTTAGTTAATTGGTATTCCTTAAATAATAATCATTTAATTAAACAAACTATATTGACAAAAAGAGTTGACAAGATTTTGTTATGTCCATTTAAATGGGTAAATTAAAATGAGGTCAAGTAAATACTAGATAAATAAACAAATGGTATATTATTAAATATAAAATGAATAACATCAGTAGCTCTTATCAAAAACCTTAACAAAATATAGCTTTAAGCCTTCATCAAATATAGTCCAATCAGCTTATTGAAATGCAAAAGTGATAAATATAAAAATAACTGTTTTGATTTGTCAAATAATCACTTGGCATTCACTATTTATCACTTGTCACATTTTTTGCTTAACATATTTTCAAAAATAAAAACATTAAATATATTCATTTGCTTTAATTGTAATAATACATAACTAAAAATGCTAGATATGAATACAGAACATACTTCACCATTCAACAATTTACAAAGGGGACATTAAGATGTCAGCCATTGCAGAACTAAATGACACAACAGCTATATTCATTTTACTGCAATAATATTATAATATGCTAAATATCACCCTAAAAGACATATAATTGAGGCTATCCATAACATATCAGCAATAAATCAGGATCATGTAAGGATGTGTGACTAATGTATTCAAGAATGTAAAAAGGAATATATAATTAAATATTAAAATGTGTTGATTATAGCATGCTATTGTAGTATAATAAAGTAAAATAATTAGTTAGGAGCAAATATGTTTAACATTCACCTTTAACTAATTTTCATGTGTTCATTGAATATACTTATTATTTAATAATTGAAGATTTAATTATTAGACATAAAAATATGTTCAGATTAATTTATATAAATAAGTTCCAAAAAATAATTATAGAAAGTATAATTTGTGTATCTATAATTCTATTATCATTAATCCCCATTCCATCTGAACAGATCACAGATATAATAACAAATATAATGAAACTATTTAAAATAATTATTAGATATAAAAAATAAATATGTATAAGTATGTTACAAGGAATTAAATATATGGATAATATAGAATTAGTGCAATATCTTTCAATTCTATATAATTCCATCATTAAAAACTCCAACTCTGTCTGGATGGATCACAAATATAAGAGGAAAAACAAACATAAAATATATTATATGTTTTGTATAATATGATGTCTGAATATTAAAAAGCCATTCAATTAAATACATTAAAAAGTCATAAATGTGCTTAATTCTATTTAGCTATTAACTTGATTAGTCCACATTCAGATAATTTAGTTCTAAAATATTATTAAATTATTTGGTGCAAATGGATAAAAAAATATGAAATGTGCATACATATTAAAACACATTACCACTATGTCATGGTCATGATTCCTGATCTGTCTAGATGGACTGTTTTCTGAAAAAGTCATTACGTGCTATGTATAAACACCAGGAAGCTATAATATTTATATATATATATAGATTAAAAGTATTTAAAATACATAAATATACTTATTTCTTGCTTTTTTATAATGTGATTCCTGATTTGTTTAGATGGTTTGAGAATATTTGACTAAAAAATATTGTTACAGAAAGAGGATAGGTCATTTCAAGATTTTTGGCCAAAAAAAGTCATAATAAGCAGAATATTATATTTATAAAATTGTATTAATATTAAGTTATATAAACATGATAACTAATGTATTTTTTATAAAAATGAATTAAAATAATTTCCTTAATATAGGCCTATTATGATTATTGATACAGCCAGAGCAATCAGAATGTTTGACTAAAAATTATTATTTTGTGAAATTACAAAGAGTATTTAAATTATTTCAATACATATGTAGTAAAGAAATTGAAATATAAATTAATATTTGTATTATACTTTATTGTTATATATCATTATTATCATAATTCTTGATCATATAGATAGTTTATGAATGTTTGATGAAATATTAATATTGTATTAAATGTTATTTTTAAAAATAACTAATAAAATGACAATTATTTTTTTTTAAATTAAAAGAATGTATAAAAATACCCAAAAATTTTAATTAATTTTTTGCTTTTTATATTAAAATTCCTAATCCATCCAGACAGATTGAGAATGTTTGACTATAAATACATTGTTTTGTGAAAAATATTGGTTGAAGAATAAAGATAAAGTGCCATTAAATTATATCTATGGCCATGCAAATATATTAAAATATATATTAATAATTTCTATTCACTTGTACTATAAATTAAAGAAAATATATAAATGTATTTATTATTATTACCATGTTCATGATTCTCAATCCATCTAGATGTATTAAGAAATGACAAAAAATTATAGTTACATAAAACACAATGTTTAAAAATTAAAGAACATGATGGACCTATGTTATTGTTTCTAAGAACTAATAATAGTAATTATGTTTAGTTCTATTAAATATTTTGTAAAGATTGTTATCCTTATTTATAAGACATGTCATATACATAGGACAGATCCATGATTTTTAAAAAGGGAGTGTAGACCCTTCCTTGTTAAAAACCCAAACTATATAAAAAGTCATTACCCTGTGAAAATAATTTAAAATAAGGACCTTGGATTGGGTCCTACTTATAGTTATATGATTATTGTTATGTTCTCAGACTTAGGGTCGCGTGCACCAATTTGTTGTAAAGTTGAGTGTATTAAGTTACAACGCTGTTTTAGTTAAGATGATGCTTAACTTACAACACAGCCTTGGTGTGCACCAGCTCTGATGCAGCTAATATACAACCTTGGGAAAACACGCTACCGTAATTCCATTGAAATTACTGTAGCCAATCAAAATAGGAATTCTGTACTCCATAGTGATATTAACTGTAGTGATATTAGGATATTAACTGTAGTCATATTTAGTGATATTAGGATATTAACTGTAGTGATATTGTAACTATTGTATCTAACTATTG
>JAUZND010001631.1:0-13363 GCA_034780555.1 Coelogynopora nodosa
TAGCCGAAACTATAATATAAGCGGAAACTAACTTTTTATTCATAAGTTTTAAGTTTAAACTATGTCTAGTTTTTATTAATAAATATTGAAGTTTAAACTTAAAATATTAGATAAAAGTCGAAGCTAACTTTTTATTCATACGCCCCTAAGCTATAATATATAGCTATAATAAGTGAGAAATTAAAAAAAAATTGGTGGCCCTATGTCAAACGTCCTGAGTACAAAAATGATAGCGGCCCTACGGCATACAAATACAACATATTTATACATATAGGTGCCTAATATATATAAGTAAATACATATAGCCAATATATACTGTGTACATAACCAAATTTATCCAACCTAAAATATTTTACTTATTATATCGGAGTCATAAATAATAATTAGGCCTACATTCGATTCCTTGGTAAAAAATAGTTTATATCCTTTTAATTATTGATAATGTTTGTTTTATTATTTTGTAAATGACTTTTATTAAATTTTAAAAAAAATTATATTTAAAGAATAATTTGTATTTTACTTATGATTAAATAATATGGGTTTAAAATAAACAAAATTTGTACGGTTTTTAAAAATAAGATAATTCGTAATGATTTGAAAGGGAAATATTTTACAAACTTACATAATTATCATATGTATTATAAATAATAATAAAAATTATTTTATCGAGAACTTACATTAAAAATAATATCCTTATAATGTATAATTTAGAATTAGTGCGGTTTTTATTTAATTTTAAATTATTAGTTGCCTAGGTGAATTAACGTAAATATCTCTGTTATATTTCTTATCCCTTTTGTATAACATTATAATATATTAATATAAATATATAATAAGTTTTCAACACACATCCGTCTAGTAATGTTAAAATGTTATCTTATTCTTAGCTACTCTATTGATATCTTTTAAATTAAATGTTATAGTTAATCAAAAAGACATCATGGTCGTCATATGACAATATCTGGAATTGAATTTTGACTGCATATATATATATAATAATATATGCATATTTTTAAAATTGCTTCAATGTCAATAGAATGCTATTATTATAACAATTGACAATTATTATAAATATTATAAAATATAATATGAGTTACATGTTAGTCATTTATACTTCCTTACGTTTTATACAACCCCTGGCCTGACAAAAAGTAACATGGCCATGTGGGCATGGGCCATATATGGCCCCCTATAAAATATATATTTTTAAAGTAAATATCTTCAGCATGATAAACCTCCAGAGTTTCCAGAAATGTCAGGTATTTCAATTATTTTCTAGATCAGTGGCAGTGCAAATATGTGATAAAATTTGGGGGGTAGGGCCGTAGGGGGGTCTGCTCTCTCAAATTTTCTTTATTTTATTTTAATTACATCACTTTCAAATCTACCTCTTTGATGATGTTTACAAAATGAAGAATCAAGTAACTTACTTGCTCAAATCAAGTTTTAAAGTGACATTTTAAAAGCTCTTATCTATTCTTTATAAACATTAGAGAACAGCTTCTTCAAAGGACAACAGTATCCAATAAATCTGTGAAACCTAAAGATGTTTTCATATCAGCTGCTGCAAACAAAACAAAAATGTAGATGGTTGATGCTCCAATCACTAATTGATAAGAATAAACTTGCTAAAAAGAGAGCATCTCATGCAATTGAGGATTCTTTGATTACTACTATGTACAATCAGCCCTCCTGAAGAACTTATTTAAAGAGTTTATTTAAAAAAAAACAGTTTGAGTGATTTTCTAAATAAGTAGCTAACATTTTATTTTTCATTATTATGTCATTTAATATCTAGTTATTTCTAGTAATGTGTGTACATAGATATTGCGCCAGTATATTTCAGTTTATTTTAATAATGTAGTTGTACATTTAAAAAAAAATTTAAGCCAAACATGTTTCCATGATTTTCTGAATAATTAGCTACCATTTTATATATCATTATTAATTACTGTTATTATATTATTTAATATCTAGTTATTTCTAACAATGACAATGTGTCCTTAAATATTGGCCAGTGTATTTCAATATATATTTTTTAATTATTTCTAAATACATAAAATTATTTGAATTTATTTGTTTTTAACTCTGAAATATTTGAGTATTTGATTATATTAACTGCTCTTAACTTAAAATAGTGAATAAATATTGTAATTAAAATAATGTATTAATATATATTACTGAGTCATTGCAATAATTATCTTATTTTTATTATTAATAATTAATATCTAGTAATTAAATTTAAAAAATAGGTAGGTAAGTACACATATTCATATGCTTGAAAAATTCCTTTTCATGTATTAACGAAATATGAACTTTGAGGTCATTAAATGCATTAAACCCCCTGCCAGGGGCTCTGTACCTGGACCCCACTGCGGGCTTTGCCCCCAGACCCCCGCAAAACCAACTTGTGTCTTCGGCGCTTGTCGGTTTTGACTGGTCCACCTGTAAAAACTTTTGGAAATTTAATACAACCTTGTTATCATGCCTGATGCTTATAATTTTTTATAAATATAAATTGTTATACACATTAATTATTTTTATGAATACTTATATGTTGACATTGTGCTAACGGTTTGGCTTAAAAATAATTAATTTTGTGTTTAATTAATTACTATTTTATTGTAAAAGAAATGAATAACATGGAAAAACTCAAACAGTGATAAAATGTCCTTATTTTGTTATACAGATGTTTTAGCAATAACTGTCTCTATGCCTGCCTAGTATCTGTATTGATTCTGTTTTCCTATTGTCAACTTTTCTCATTGCCATTGGTTAAAAAGATACAAAGACTTTAAGCTAAGTGTTACACAATGTTGTAAAGGTAAATTGTACAGGCTATGGCTGCAGTTAAAACCCCAAATAATTATTACTCAATAAGCGGGTGTGGTAACATAGGGTCATGTAAGGCAATAGCTGTACATCCATTTAAAACCAGTGATTGCTTTCTTTAGAAGTTCTAGGGGTATATAAAGGATGTTAAGTTTACATTAAAATCATTTAAAATTATTTAATTTTAAAACATGCCAAAATTATTTCATAACCAAAGAGTCCAGTTGATCACTTTACATTAAAATGTTCATTCCGTGCATTAATTGTGTGATACATTTGGTGTTTGCCGCTCTACAGTTCAACAACTTTGCCAAAAAGTTTGAGATACTAACACACTGGATGACTTACAACGCTCTGGACATCTCCCCATTTCCAATGAATGTCTGAAAGATTATGCATTATGACACATGTCCATGAGCCAGCCCTGCCTAGTTGCCAGGACCTTACACCAATGATGGAGAAATGAGATTGGAGTCCAAGCCTCATTTTGAACAGTAGCTTGCAGACTGGTCTCAATGGGCCTCCATGGTAGGATAACAGCTCATAAGCCTCTTTTAACTGCTTGTCATTACCAAGTATGACTTCAATGGGCCCGGAGAGATTGGAGTAAGGAATTGATTCATGGAGAATGCATTTTCTTCTCAGGTGAAGTTCCCATTCACATTATCCAAAGTGCTTAACATCGCTATATTCATTGTGGTCCAGGTACCAGATTTCGTCAGGGCAATATCCGACTGACAGTTTGTTTTAGAGGTGGTCAACAAATGTTCTGGGGAGTATTCTCAGCTGATGGAACACAATGCCTTGGACACTAAATCCATGGCTCCATCAACAGAGAAGTATACATTCAAGTCCTCACTGAGTGCCTACTTCCTTTAAATTTTTCCAATTGTGGCTGTACATAGCACACTATAGCTGTACATAGCACACTATAGCTGTACACTACACAAAAGTAGACATACCCTCCAATTTCTTGAAGAAAACAACATCCCAATGCTTCTATGGCCCCCAAAGTCTTCTGACCTGAACCCCATCAAAAACCTATGGGGCTACATTAAGGATTGTCTGGAGAACCAAGAAATGCACACAATGGCTGAGTTGACTGTTGCTGTCATCAAGGAATGAAATCGGATTGTATTTCTGTTGGCATCATGGCTGACCTTGTCGACTCAATACCTCGTCATCTGCAGGCTGTTGTTGATACCAATGGTGGAAACACTAAATATTAAAATTTTTCAACTTTTTGACTTATTATTCTATTTTGAATATGTTTATTATATTTATGACTAATTTCTCTCAAATAATATTTTTTTTATATGTAAACATATTATATATATAACTTATTGAACAAAATATATGTTGTAATTTTGTTTAAATATCTTTTTCAAATTTATTTAAAGTATAAAAAAGGGAATACTTTTGTCAGGGGTTCTAGTTCTATTAGTATTAGTAATAGTATTGCCATTGAATTAAAAAGTACATTGTCATTAAATCTTTTCTTTGCCTTTGGATTTAGTTAATAACCCATGATCATTATGCCCATGGGCATGGACATGTCATGGTAATTGCATATATACATGAAATATTCATATGCAGACTAGTCATATTTGGTCAAGATCAAAGTCATATAATATTATGTACGTAATATAAGTAAATAAATAATTATTAATTGTTTCAATATCTTTATATTATGTATTTATTAGATGTTATATATCATTATATTATAAACATTATTAATTTGAATAATTAAAATTCGATTGCACATTGCTCTCAAATGTAAAATTTTTAAATTTACAAAAAATATATTTATTAATAAATATTTAAAAAACTTTTATAAATATTCTTTTATGTAATTTTTATTGGCAATATATTTAATGTATGAAATATATTATGATAATTAGGTGGTCTGATAAAATGGACTGATTTTCAGATACTGCTTAATAATCAGATGCTGAAAGTATATATTATATTCTACTTTATAATATTATTTCAATAATAACATGTGTATGTAAAATAATATTATTAAATGTTTTACAAATAGATACATTTTTATACCATTTTTAACTTTAGCATTCAACATGCATGCAAAGAGAAGAAAACTACATTAAATATTAAGATATAGATCCAGACTTAATTATGGACTAGAAAGTCATATATTTTGTACATGATTTATATTAATGCATTACTATAAATGTGTTTAAATATTATTATAAATATTTATTAGATGTTATTTATCACTGTATTATAAATACATTTAATTATATTAATTAAAAGCTGATTGCACATTGCTCTCAAATAATTATATATATATTTTAATAAACTATACTATGTGATGTATAATATAAATTATAAAAGCTATAAAAATGTATATTTTTTACATTTATTTTAATCTAGAATCACATTCTGATTATTTTTTGTAATTGAGTTGCATAGTAAAATAATAAGTAATTTAAATATTAATTTAAAAAAAATAGATTTATATTATTAAAAATATTTTCCTTTTAATATAATGAATTACAATTATTAATATTTGCACTATAATTTTTTTGACTTGTTGTTATAATGACTAAACATAAAAATAAGGTTAAATAATAATATGTTTACATTTTTGTTTAAATAAATTACATTTGAAAAAAGAAGTAAAAAGAGCAAACTTTCAATATCAGAATATTTCGAAACCCATTACAAAAGCTGATCATATTTTCATGTCCATTCAATTAAAGGTAATTTGAATTGTCTGATTTTTACACATTGTATGTTAAAAATTATCAACATTTGGATGAACATTCTTTTGTATGTAGCTGTTTAATTAATGATTGTATTTATCAAACAAATAATTATCATTTATAACTGTAATTAATCCTATATTATGTATACATAATTATTTTTATACATTTTAATTTATACTTTTTAATTGTAAAATGCAAACTGTTATGTTTTCATTACTGTTTTTTTTTCTACTCTGTAATGATTAATATTCATATTTTTTCTTTGTTTTGCATTATTCCTGTCTATATATGTGCATTTATTATTGATAAAATTAATAACTCAAAGTAATTATAAATATTTTACAAAAATAATTTTTATTACTATTAGTATACTATATACATAAAATCAACTTATAAAATTACAGTAAAAAAATTATATAAATCAATTTTGTTTTAAATTGTAGTGTACAATTTTGTTGCAAAAATATGTAAACCAGTTTTAACTGACCTAAATTGTAACTATAGCTTGTTTTCATTTTTAGGAAGTGAAGCCCATTATTATTAAGCTGTGGAGCGCCTGATAGTCAGTGCTATGATTTTTTGAAGCCACCTGATATTCAGGTGCATTAAACCTTTTCAGTGGCCGATTATCAGGTGTTGTATTGCCTGATAATCAGCCAGTAAACTACCTGATATTCAGCCATGATTGTATCAGAAAATTGTTGCTGTCTAATTTATCAGGTAGTGCTCTACTGGTTGATAATCAGGTGATTTTTTTAGTGTATAAAATATATATTAAATTGGCTGAAATTTGAAAAAATTCATTTAACTTACAGTTGTGGACAACACACAAACTATACTTTCATAATATCAACTTGTGCAATGCTTCCAAACATATCCTTGCTTTTTGTGTGAATGGGGCTTTCAACTGCTCAAATGTGTGAGTTTTCCTTAAAAAAATGGTATTCTGTGCGGATGTAAATAGCAATATCTTTATAAATGTTTTTATTATAAAATAGTTTATTTGCTCACTAAATTCAACCTTTTGAAACATAAAAAGTCAACATTTTTGGCACTACATGCCACTTATTTAAACCTTTGCAAAAACATACTCTAAAAATTATGTGAAGGCCTGTATAATATTTTCAATGCAGCAGTATTGTATCTTATTTTACTTTCAGGTTTGAAATTGTTTGTGTATGTACATCTGTTTAACATATTAGTACAATCCTTTTCATCAGCAGTGTTTTCTTTTCTAGTATTGTTAATTAATGTTTGATTTAGAACTGTTTGTTTTATTTATTGGCATTATATGTTAATTTTTTTCTTTTTATAAATGCATAAATTGTTATTCACTATTTTCTGATCAGATGTCTCTTTTGAAAGTCATACAATTCATTGATCCATCCAAAAAAAAATTTTACACATTGCAATATTGGTTACCCAAAAAAGAAATTGTCATTTCAATGTGATTCAGATCATCTGCTACTTGAATGGTGACAATTTTGTTTAGACAACTCATTAACATATAATGAAAGTCATCAGCTTCAGAAACTGTTGTTCAATTTGGATCATTGCATTCTTCTATAATGTTATCCAAATATTTTAGTCAGTTCAAAAAACCTTATTATCATTACAAATTTTTGTATCATGTCAATAATTCTGTACTGTGTTGTATTCTAATGTATTCTAATGTCATAATGTGGAGATATATGTCCTGTGTGGAAATTAGTATAATTTTAAAAGTTTGGAAGTGCTGTTGTATTCTTTTGAAAAGAGTGCCTATAAAGTATGTCCTAAAATTAATTATGTGCTGTATTAAACTCTTTCATTAATTTTTTTCTACAAAAATTATCCTTATTCCATCCCCTGGCCTAATGTTCCATGGAAATTTATAAAAGAAATATGCAAAAATAGTCACTTCATTTCTAAAATTGCAGGCATATATTCTAATATTGTACATACTTTGCAGTATTGTAGTATTATACATACTTTGTAATATTATAGTTTAAGCTACATCATGTGTATACTTTTGTTTTAGATATGTTGAACCCAAAATAATATTCTGTTTTACTAATTTAATTTATATTCAATATAATCAATATTTTGTATGATTATGCAATGTCAATTGTGTAGTATAATACCTATAAATTAACTAGTTTATGTTATTTTTTGTAACCTCTTTGGTTTAAAAAACAATTAGGAATTTATATTGTTTTCTTGTTAATTTTTTCCATTCATGACAAAAGGTATTTTCTGTAAATTAAACAATGTAGTTGAACAGCCATAAAAATATAACAATATTAGATGCATTTAAAAATATTCTAGGTAATAAAATGCAAAAAAGTTTGCTTTATAAAATCTGCTTGCTGAATTAATAAAATAGAAAATAACTGATTTGTTTATTTTATTGAAACAGCTGAATTGATGGAATAGAATATTACTAATTATAATTTATTATTTTAGAGGCCTTTTCCTGCATTCTATGTCTTAAAACCTCAAAATATTCATTGAGGTGGTGATGATTTTATATGCTATGCTGCTTGTGTAGCCATGAACCCCCAGCAGGTACTGTGTTTTATTTTCTTCTGCATAAACTCACAATATCTGTTTACAGGCCAGATATATATCATTGTTAAGTGCTTCTGTCTCACTTAGAAATATCTACTTAAACTTTAAGCAATTTGGCAACAAAATTCAAAATGGATAATGAGAAATATATTTTAAAATATTTTTACCTAACAGTTATTGTTAAGTGGGTAAATGAGCCCTAACCACATATATAAATATAAATGCTAGATATGCTATGGCTATTATAAGCATGCATAAATACTTGAAATTGATGCAACTAAATATATTGATACACCCAAATATTATGCATACTGTGTTGGAAAAATTAACCAATCAGTGCAAATGTAGGACATTGTTGGCAAAAAGAAATCATCTGTTTTATTGGATGTAAAATTCATATATTTTTCTAAAATTATGATTTAATATTAATTACTAATACTATTATGTTTCCTAATGAATGTAGTGAAATTGCAACCAATTCATTGAAATAGATTGTTATATAATAAACATATATTAATATATGTATGATTATACATGAGTTGACCTGTCATAATGTTAATAACTTTAATTAAGCTTACTTACATAAAATTATGCTACATCATATTATATAACTTACAATTAGATCCTATCAAACAATGAAATTACTATGGTATCTATGCCTTATGCCTATGAAGAAACATTATTTTACAGGTATTCAATTAGTAATTAAGTTACAATTAGGGCCTATATTATTTATAATTGTTCCATGTACAACATCCCATCTGAATCAATTAAATTCCTAGTAAGTATTTTAAGAAGGGTCGGTCATGATTGTTTATACATTATAATAAATATATGTCAAAATATTATTTATTATGAATATATTTAAAGTAACAAATTAATAAAATATACAGAAGAAACTTTAGGAATTATATACATGAAACTATAACAATGAAGACTTAATTATCTGTAAAAAAAATCATGTGATGGTTCTAATCTAGAACCCCCCTACTTCTTGCAAATTATTATTAAAAAAATGTTTTTGAAATATACATTGATATAAATGTCATGAGCATACAATATTATTTTAAAATGAAATTGTCTACAAAAAATCCCTGAAAGATGGCCCTGTATTATAGAATTACCCTATCTTCCAAGCAGACAAAAATGTATAATAAAAGCTTTGTGATTAAGATTTTAAAAAAATTAGCTGGTCATCAGCACACAAAAGAAATATTCTTGACAAGTATGTACAACAGAAATTGTTCCTGATTTACAAAAATTATTATTGTCAGATTAGATTTAAGGTTAGCTCCTTGAACTATTGATGTTTCTAATAAACGAGTGCAACAAATGTACACTATTTACCTTTAAAAACATTGTTATATGCCAACCAGGGGTTTGTGTCTAAATCTGTTGAAATTAAATGATTTTCTTTTTATGATCACTCCCGACTTAAAAATAACAGATGAATTGAGTAAATACATCTTTCCCAGATTACATGTATTTGTAAGGTATTTTATTAAACTTTTATATCATAAGCAAAGTCATTTTCTTGTAAATAATGTTACTAATGTC
This sequence comes from Coelogynopora nodosa, assembly GCA_034780555.1. Classification (NCBI taxonomy): domain Eukaryota; kingdom Metazoa; phylum Platyhelminthes; order Proseriata; family Coelogynoporidae; genus Coelogynopora; species Coelogynopora nodosa. Next base: position 9,669 of record JAUZND010001631.1, read on the forward strand.
ATATAAAAATGTTGCTATTGTCCAAGGGAGATTACTTTTTGAGATTACTTTGATTACAAGTTTGAGAGATGCTAAATGAGACCATGGCTTGATGAGTGGAATTTGTGACTCCAATTTGTGAACCAGGGATTTAGAAAACATAGAGTTTTCAATACAAGTTATTGATATTCTGTTCCAGATAATGCTCCCTGTGTACCTAATGGCATAGTCCATATTCTAAACTGAATGCCAACCCAACTATACCTACTCATTGTCCGAGTCCATAATCTGTTCTGGATGTTTCCCCCTGTTCATAATTATTGGATGAATTAATATTCTATTTTGGATGCCCTGTAACCTGTTGTTTTATTCCATATTCTGTTCTGGATGCTGCCTCCCCCTATGTATTTATAGCTATGCTTGAAAAATGCCCAACTCCTATATCTATTTCACATCTGTACTTTTCAACACCATTTCTTACATACCCCTATGTTGAAATATTTTGCCTCTAGTAAAGTTTACATCTGTCATTTTTGCCGCCCCTTTTAATTTTAGGATGTGGCTAGTTCCTAAGGAGCCCCTGTAACTGTATAGTTCCACTCCTCTATTATACTTAACTAATTCAAATTTCACTCTATTCTACTCTAACTAACGCAAATTCCACTCTATTCAACTAACTCTAATTGTATTATATTCAACTCAGATTCCACTCTATTTAACTCTAAATTACTCCAGTTAACTCTAACTATCTCCCAAACTATTAAGGTCAACTTAAACAATTAATCTATTAATGCCCTAATTTTATTTATTTTTGATAATTTGATAGTATAGACATAATAATAGCATAATAATATTTTTCTTCTCATACTGCTACATAATGAAATCAGTAACAGGAACCTGACAGGCTACCTTGTGAATAATTAATATGGTTAATTTTCCGTAATAAGGATAAAAAATAAAGTTATATGTGTTGTTTGTATATGTTATTTAATCTATCTTTTTCAATATAATGCTTGTTACTATCAATCTATTTTTCTTTATATATTTTATTTTCAGAGAATGGAGCAAGCTGAAACTTCATCAGATAAATCATGGGCAAAGTTGACATCATTGAATGGGGTTGTTGATTTGGAAATATCTGTCGAAAAATTTACGATTGGTAGATCAAAACGTAAATGCATTATTTCCATTTTATTTTTTATTGTGTTTTTTGTGTAGTTAGTAAAGGTTTGTTCACCACTTTCTAAATATAAAGTTTATAATGTTTAACAAATAAAAGAACTCCTTTTAATATTGTTATATTATCTCAAATTTAATTATATTAATTTAATATGATTCCTTTATTCATTTAATTTTATCCTATTTACAATTTTTTTCTTAGACTATACACCTCCAATATAATTTTTATTAAAACAAATAGTATGTTGTGCAAACCATGAATATATCTTACAGATGTATAGATGATGTCTATTTGGTATTCTTGGTACTAGTGTACATGCACATAGCAGTGTTTATTACATAATTGATATCTATTTTATTTTTATGAAATTTTTTAGGTTTTTATTGTGACCTCCAAATTAATGATTTCTATTAAAAAAGCCTTTTATGCGTTATTTTAATCTTGGTTAATGTTTTGAACTTTGAATAGAGCGCATTTGGTTATATATGATTTTATTATTTATATAATTTTTTTATTATATGTATCTTTTTAGGAAATAATCTGTGTTTGAAACAGAATATGCATGTATCTTCTGATCACTGTTATATTATGAGAGATCCCGAGGGATTAGCCTGGCTCTGTGATTCAAGGTAAACCAATTGATATTTTAAATTAATTTTACTCATGCTTTATAAGATAAATGTTAACTATCATTTTCTCATTATTTTAAAGTTCAAATGGCACATTGATAAATAGTAGTGTCAAAATTCACAATGATATAATTGAGCTACACCATGGCGATACTGTTCATCTTGTTCTTAAAGAATCTGATACTTCGAAAAGTAAGCTAAATGTTTTTGATGGTTTTTAATAATTTTTATTTGTACTTAATTTAAATTTACATAATTGCCCAATTGGTTTCAGATGTGGCGTATAAATTCCTCTTTAAATCGATGCTGCATTCTGAAGAGAGTGATGCTGACAGTGAAGGAACTACGGAGGAAGACAAAGTTGAGGCTTCCACATTGCCAATTGACATTGAGATTGGTAGCTTTATTTGAATTTTAATATATATATAATCTGTATAGTATAATACATATCTGTAGAATGATATTATTCTTTCTTTATCATCCATATCTAAATTATATCCTGAAGCAGCTAAAGGAATCTACTTACTCTTTTTGAAAAAGATAAATATATTACTATATATATTGTCAAACTGTCATTCATAGGATAATAGAATATTTCGCTTATATACTTAGCTGAAATTTCAGAAGCTGTAGTGCTGCATTTGTCATCAAATTACCTCTATAATGCTATAATAATACATATATAGTCATTTGGTTCAGTGTACTATTAACGATTCGTATTCTAATTATGTCGTTGTTGATAAACCTATATTGCATGCTGAAATCAAACTGCGCGTATTCAATAGCGACGATTATCACTCTTTACAAAACTACTTCCTGATTTCGCATATTCTGGTTGGGGAAATTGTGGAAGATACGAACCATCTACACTCACTTACGGAGTCTGAAAAAACTGTGAAACATAGACATTTGGATGGGGTTTACAAAATTTACGAACGTCTATCACCCAAAAAAGATGACCAAACCTCAGATGACGCCTACTTGTAGGAAACATTAAAAAGAAGTGGGTTCCTTTTCCGTGATCAAGTCATATACCATGTCGGTCAGTGGACTTCAATCGGAAACAGTGACACTGACTTTGAGTTGAATTCTAAAATGTCTTGTGGCTGTAATAATAAATGTTTTATTAGCAAAAAAATTTTCTTGTAGTGTGGTATTTTTATGGTATGCTTAGAATGTAATGGTGTTACATAATAGGATGTTATGAGGTTAAACTTTAGAATTTTATGACCTAAATTTTTTAAGATTTTATCTAGGTAAAATGGGGTTAAAGAATTTTGAATATTGGTGTTATTTGAAATTTAATATAAAATTAAATTAATTAAAAAAATTGTGGGTACCTTTTTAAAATAATTTTTAGTTTGTATATTTATATTATGGTTATAGTAGTATACATATATAATGGATTTGTTGTTATTTTATATAGTAGTATAATCATGTTCTATTTATATTATACCTATAATATGTTTATTGTATCTATTATTATGGATTAGTATCTTCGATCAATTCTTAATGATTTTAGTTGCACTCTCCATACTTGACCTTGTCGGAATTTTCGTTAAAATCAATAAAATCGGTAATTATATGTCTGTAGTACACTATATTAGGAAAAATCAATAATTATCGAATATTACAAATAACATATCTGTAATTTTTAATGATTACAGACACATTTTATAATTTCAAAAAAACACATACATTATTTAAGTGTAAATGTAGGGCTTTTTTGCTGGATTTTTAATCGCCGTTTATTTTAAACAAAAACATGTTTTTTCGCATGTCGCTGCTACAAGGTCTAAGTGGCCTAAGCGACATTTTTCGAAAATTGATTTTTTTTTCATAATTATTATCAATATTATATGGTCTAACGTGTGTCCAAGTTTTGGAGCGATATATTTTTTCTATAA
>JAUZND010001632.1:0-34494 GCA_034780555.1 Coelogynopora nodosa
TACTGGAATTCTCAAAACACCTCCATAATAATGTATGCCATTGTCTTGCTTAGCGACTACCTAGCAATTATGTGAGAAAAATATAAATGCTGCACAGCAGCAAAACTTTGGGTTTTTGTTTTCAGAAACAACAAAATACACGTTAAATATTTTTTTGCATTTTGCTATCTTCAAATTCCAGGAGATTTCCAGGAGATCCAGGATTTCCAGGAGCACATTTTAAATTCCAGGAGTTTTCCAGGATTTCCAGGAGCTGTAGACACCCTAACTAAATATATCATTGAAGTATAATTAGGGTCTATCCTTGCAGTTAACCACTTTTAAACCACATTGGAGTAAATAATTGGTAATAAAGAAGTTAAGAATGAGAACCTGAAACCAATGCAGTGCTATGCAGCCCACCTTGGTGCCAGGGCACGACAGTTGCCGCATTGTTGGGAGTTTTGGTCCTCAGATTCCAGACTGGACTAAAGGCGATATCGGGCCCGATGAAATCTTCCAGCAAGTTGAGCAGACGGTCCGACGAGGCAATTGCTTTCATTGGCTGTATGGATAAACAACACGACACGTCCTGGTATGTTAGACAGCTGTATGCAACTTTATACAACACCAAAAGGTGCGTAAATAAGATGTAAAGAATCGCGCCAAAAATGATTGCATACTTTCATTTTAGATTAACTGTAATATAATTATTATTCATTTAAATAAATAACGAACTTTATCACAACGTATCAAAACTATGTTATCCGTAAGCCAAAGATGTTTATCTGCATAATATATACAAAGTTGTTTTTCTGACAGTGGAGGAAGTCAATGGAATATTTTCGACAATATCGAAGGCGGGTTACCTCAGATAAAATGGAATTAAAAACTTACTTTTTAGTTTCTACTTAACCAAAGCACTGTGAAGCAGTGTGTGCCCCATTCAACCCAGGTGTACATGTCATACATCAAGTGAAGTCCTTTAACAGGTCGCAAACACTAGATTGATATTAGAGAAGAATAAATAATGCAAAACGATTACTATCATCATTATGGTATTGAGTCAAACGTGGCCCAAACCACGTCATTGACCGAATAGAACAAATATAACAAATAATGTCTTGTAACGAGTAAACATTACTGTGCCAGTGTATCCTCCTATTTATGAACTAGATACACGACAATATAGTTGCATTTATTGTAAGGTTATATGGTTTAAACACTCAACAAACTTTATACATAAATAAAATAAAATGTAATCTTACCTCTGTCTGAATTCAATGAAAACCTCTGAGACAGAGTTTACCTATAATTCGATATAGAAATTTATATATTTTACCCGTTACACAAAGTTCACACTTCAGTTGAGAAACCCTTTCAATGTATATATATTATTTTGTGTACATATTTCAATATGTCATACATTTTGCGATAGTGGAATTGAGAGATTGCCTGCTTCAATCTAACCGTTTGACCATTCTTTCGTATACGACAGGTCACAGGGGCTGAGTTAACAGTGGAACACATTCATCGTGAAACGAACGTGTGCTGAACCTCAACCCAAACTGTTGTTCAACTATAGCTTTCCAGCTCTTATATGCAATATGATAGTATTTGAAAAGGTCCTATTTGATGGATAATGTTTTTCACGTCACATATGAGTTTTATAAATATAATTATATGAAAAATCTATGCAAAACATTTGTGAATAGATCATGGCTATTAAAGAGTAATACTGATTTATACGAGGAAGAAAGCAAAACGGATGACATAAAGTTAAAAATGCGAAATAAAGGAAATTTCAATGTTGTATAATATGACCGCTTTTTCGGCTTAAATCGACGAGTGTGCTTCAAACAACGACAACTAATATGACAGCGACGGAGTTAATCAACTAAATTGATCGCAAATATAATGTTACATTTTACCTAAATTTAATTGCAGTTATCTTTATAAATATAATGTACTGTTAAAAAAAGGCATGGGAATGTTTTTGCTGGTTAAGAGAAAATATCATGGCTTGCGAGCCTCTTAAAGCGATGTGAACCATGTTCCCATGCCCGTTACAAGGCACGTCCGTTAGACAAGGTATTTAATACGCACGCATGCCAAACATAGACAAATTGAGATGGCGTGACAGGCTCCCTAGACAATGGATATAATGAGTATGCCTAATGACGGCGATCTAATATATATTGGCAAGCACCTTACGATATATCGTTGGCATTTAATAAATAACAATCATTGAGCATTGCCAAACCCTTATGAAATGAGGATCATCATAATAAACTGTAAGTTAAATATTATTTAAAAAAATGAAAATGCATTATTAATGTAACTTACTAGTTACTAATGACATTATTTGTTATTATGTTATTGTACCACAAAAACAAACTATAAAAATACGATTCAAATAATGTGTGGTATATTTGTGACCACCCTCTCCCCTCATGTATCATACTGCATTATGCAATCTGATATTTAGTTTGAACTTAGTTGTGAATTACCACAATAAAAACAAGTGTCATTCTCTTGATTTCTCTGAGCTACTAGAATGATATTTTTGTGCTAACCAGTCTATGGGTAGAATAGTACTGTACAATAAAAATAATAAACGTTAACTTACAGTAATGTAATAAAGAATATGTGGCTGTCAAACTTGGTTAACCAAAGTAGAAATACCAACTTTGCACAATGAGTTTCTCTGCATTGCACAAACACCGACCTACACTATTCAACAATGTTCTGGTCTACAGGGTCTGTTGTCAAGAAAAATGGTCGAATACTGTTTCACCCATTAACTTTCATCCATGGACGTATATATTGTAGGGTTTGCTGCGTGGAGGGGGTATTTTAAACCCCTCCCCCTGGAAAAGCAAACTTTCTATCATCTGATTAAGCTGAAATTCGGTATACAGATACCTTCTAGAGACTTTTCGAGCATTTATTTTCAAAAAAATTAATCTATTGGTATAATTTTTATGACCTGATTACGTCCTAAACTTCAGTTAGGAAAACTATCAGAAATAACCACATGTGCTATATATTGACCAACATATGCTATAACTTTTGTTCAATGCAACCAATTGACTTTTGCATCTGATTCCAGATTACAAGATCTATATTTGTTGATATATTTTATAAATATACTACTTATATAAATAAGCTATAAGTAGTACAAATTCTATTTGAGTATTATTTTAAAATACTGTTTATTTTAATAAATAATTTTATTATTCAAGTTAAACGGATATAATTTACGATAAACTTATTTTTTTATATTAATGTTACAAGTTTTAGCTCCTAATATCATCGGCAAGTATGAAAACCCAGGTGGGGCTTATATATTTTTTAGTTAGATAATAGTATTTTAGCCACTGAGTAAAAAAATCAGGGTCATACGTTATATGGTTCAATCAAAAACTTAATTTATTAACTCCACGTACGAAGGGTTAACGTGGGAAACATTCATTCTGTTGCATGAATTCACTGTTACAAGATTATAAATATTTTTTAAATATGGGTGAATATATATATATTATGATATAGTAAACGCACATTACAGTTTTGGACAGTCCTTGTTTTAAAGGCTGTTATAGATCCTGAACAGTTCTGGTAAGGAAGGTAGTCAACTGTATTTAGTGTTAATGAACTTTTAGAAGAGTAAATTAAAGCAATAAGTGTGTACTTCGAATAATTTTTCTTTTAACACTAGGTACTATGTTTTTTTATTTTATGCATTTTCGTCGTAAAAATATAAGACAGAGTTTTTTGAGAAAATGCAAATATTATTAATGACAGGGGTCGTAATAGCCATTAAATACCTTTTAGCAATTGTCATTATACTTTTCATACTAATATATCATATACCCTTTTGAATTTTCTTTATTCTATCATACTTTTTTTAATATCTTAATTTTTTTATACTTTTTCACTGATAGGGTTTAGTCAGACCATGTATTAATCAAGTAAAAGCAGATGGTATATCGCTAAACATTTAGCTTCTGCTAAATACCATGCTTCCAATTCCCACTTAAAGGTTACAGTCGCTTCATCATCCACGGCGAACTTAAAACCTGACTTAGTTATATTAGTATATAATGAGTGGATTACTGCTAATAACTGGGTTTTGTCTCATTCTGAAAAATGACTATGCAGAAGCCTCAATCTCTTTTTGTGATAAGAATTCACAACATAACTGTATTTAGGTTAATTTAGTACACTCTTTTTTTCCATATCCATTGGAGTGCAGCAGACCTTAAGAAATCATTGCTGAAATGTCCTTCTTCTGACTTGATTCCATCACAGAATCTTCTATGATATATCTGTAGTGATGGTCCGAATACCAACAAACTACTTCTCACACAAATGAATTCGGAGGTCCAATCTGCTCGTGGTATGACATCAGATGGCTTCATTGGTATATAGCAACATGTAACTTACATACATATTGCACACATTTGTTTTGGTGTTGCTATGTCCCACGTTTTAGAGTGGTCTCTAGATCTCCAAGAATTAAGGGGCTAAGAGGCTCTGGTTTACTGTCTATTGTTTGAGCCTTCGAATGACTTCTGAAACTTTTGGAGTCATTGATATCGTCATTTATTGAATTTCAACCTTTATCATACTTTTTCCACCATAATTACCATACATTTTTTAACTCTTTCTATCGAAAATCTAGTACCCTGGAATGTTCCTCTATTCAGCCTATAGGTATGTCTGATATTGATTAATGATATATTACTTTTGCTTTCTTTTAAGAATGAAACTGACCGTCCCGTATGATGCTTACAAGGACCATTTGATGTACTCAAACATTGAGTCTGATTAAATTTCGTATTATACTAAACATTTTAAAATTATTAGAATTAATTCAACAACCAATTCGCTAGTTGAGTCAAATTTCATGACGAGTAATTCACAGATTCCCCTTAATTTATGATACATTTACAGTCTACTCCGCCTAATTGTAACGCGTAACATGCAAACAATTGTGTTCCGATTAGACAACATTATATTTTTAGACGTACAAATTGAACTTACGATTGTTTTATTTTAACCAAAAAAGTAATATTGAAAATTGACTAACTTTTTACATGCTCCATACATCATTTGCTTCGTTTTGTCAATACGTCTTCTCTTCTCCATGATAGTTGTATTTATGAAGAAATGTATTAGAGTTCAAGCTCTAAACTTACGTAATGAAACTTAATAAATATATTATGAGTCAAGCCTTTAGCACTTTGATATATTATAAAACGACACTCTCACGCGATGGTGTCAACCCCCCTTACCTATATAGTGTAGACGTATCTATGACAAAATAAGATTGGCTGCTCCGATTAGCACACGTAAAATACATTGAAGGTATAAAGATCGTTCTACAAATTCTGTTCACAATTCACATTAGCTGGTGTTCCGATTGTCCATTTTTTCTAATATTGGAGCAATAAAATACGGGGAAAAATCGGGGATTCCATGTGTTCTGATAATTCAGTAGTTTCGATTAGCTTGAGTAGACTGTAGTTATTCAAATTTAATTGAATTTTTTTAATAAAAATAAAGGGATACAACGTATTTCGTGTCTTTGTTTATAATTATACCCAACATTAAAAAAATTGTTTGTGTTAATCGTCCCTCGATTTTAATTTAATTTCATTATGTATAGTTAAATACATTAATTTAATAAGAATGTGTCATTTTAATATTCTCAGTAATTATTTATGTATCTTTTAAAAAATAAGTTTTTTAATTTTAAAATTATTGGGGTTAATACTCAAATGTTGTTTAATTTATAATATTTATTTAAACAATTTTTTTAATGTTTGTAAAAATATTTAAATATATTATAATGATAATGCTACTCTAATTTTGGATATAATAAAAAATAGCTTAAGTGATTTAAAAAATCATTTTAAATTGTTCTGTTAATAATTGTTATGAATTAAATTTGAGGTATTTCACAAATTCAATACATAATTTCCTTATTAACCCGAAAGTTTCTTTAGTAAAATTGAGGAAATTTTGTGAATTTAACTAAATAGGTTAATTATTTATCATGTATATAATTTTTAAGCAGTAGGTTTTTAAATTTAAAATTGCTTGAGGTTTTATTTAGTGTATTGTATTGTAATAATATTTTGTATTAACATATTTAATGGTTAACATGGCTTATATGTTAATGCTTGTAAAACTGCAGTTCTATTAGCATACTAATTTTATGAATGAAAGTGAGGAATAACTAAAAGTTAATACTTAATTACTATTGACCAAAAAGTTATACAATTTTTATATATTACATATTTCATTCAACGGTTATTCGTCCATATATTAAGTGCTAGATGGTTATGAATATATATCCCCTTATTTTATACAAATATATTGAGATTTTGTAACATTAACTGTTTTAGGTTATTGTGATTTTAAACAAATCTCATTATAAACGTAACTTATTTTAATCATAATTCATATATTTTATTAGAAAATGTATTTGTCAGTAGCACTTTATTTTGCTATATGCGGAACATGACTATTAATGATGAAAACTGTTCAGGTTTGTTGAATAGTTGTAAAATAGGATAGGAAAAATAAATTTATAATTATGATATATGTACACTATTTTTAGGTAGGCTGTTCCTATTAGGGTTGTCGTCAGATTTTTACCAAATATTGCATAATTGTTTGCCTTTGATCAATTTTCGTAACATTTAATAAACTACATATTCTACATTAATTGTAGTATATAAGATGGATTTATTCCATTTTCCTCCCAACCTCAAAAGTTGGACAATATCAACGCGTCACGCGGACCTCAAATGCGTTTGTCTGGCACATTGGTTGAAATTTGGAACAGAGGAACGCTGAGGATTAATTAATAGGAGGATGGCTGCTAGTAAGGTCAGGAACCTTTCTTGAAACAAAAATGTGCCGCAATCCCTGTTAAACATGTGCCAATCAATTGTACTTTTCATTATTATAGGCTATGTTTTCAACGCGATATTCATTAAATTTGATATTAATGTAGATGTCAGTTGTATGGGGCATTTTCTTCTCTGTAATATATTTAATATGTCAGAAGTAGTATGTAATGGTTATTGCTCGGTATTATAATTGTTATCTTTCTATTCCAATTGTATTTGTTAGTAGTATTATAATACATATTTGTATATTAACAATTTCAGGCTTTTTTTTTTTGACTGGCAAGGAAGCGGTTTTTCACAAGCCTCTGACTTTCCACCAAGCCCTTTCTCATTGGCAAGCCAATTATGACATATTCTATGTGGCTGGCAAGCCAATTATGACATATTCTATGCGGCTGGCAAGCCAATTACGTTCTATATTGCTGACAAACCAATTAAGTTTTATATGGCTGGCGAGCCAGTTAAAGTCTATTCTAAGTTACTCGCGAGCGAAAACAGGCTTGGTGGCGGGCCAGAGTTTTATTAAAAATTTCCATTCCTTTTTTAACTTTCAACTAACAACTCTAAAAACATGTAATCGACATAACATACAACTGAACTAATGCCTTCTCTAGATAGAAAGAACCAGCCCCACTCCTCCCTCACCTCTGTCAGTTGGCCGGACTTGTGAAGGATGATGTTGGTGCCAGGGAAATCCCTCTCCAAGGCGGTTAAACGTTCATTGAATCCCAACTCCTCATAGGTACCTGACAGAGAAGCAGTTCAAGCATGACACATACATTATACACCAATTAGAGACAGTGTAATATATTATGTGGAAAAAACTGAAATGCAATCAGATAAGTGAACACTGAAGTTATATTACCTCGTATGTGTAGTAAGTAATTAAAATCAAATTTGGAATAATTGATTACATAATATATCGCTGATGTAACACGTTGATATTTTACCCTTAAGTCACAACACAGGCCATTTTTAACGACTGTGATATTATCCTGAGTTATATAAAGTCAAATATTTTGAAATTTACTAATTATACTACAAACTATTTAGATAGCTACTTATAAAGGTAAATGCTTCACTGATTTTGATCAAATTTTGCTAATATTAAAACATAAATTTAGGTTAATTAAACAAGTCTATATAAAATAATTAATATATCAACAAGCATTTGCGGACCACTATATATTTCTTTGCTTGCGTAGAAATTAAAAAAATCAATTTGATACAACATACCATGTATCAGCCAAAATAATAAGACAACCCAGAAAAAACCAAAAATGAAACCAGCATAACTCACCTTCTCCTTGAATGCTAAAGAACAAATCAAAACAAATTCACTAACATGTTAACTAGGTAATGGATCAAATATAATGGCATTTGTTGTAAGAACAATCGAAATTAGTAAGATATAGAACTCTTTAGATCTATGGACGAGACCCAAACAGTTATATGATCAATTTAATTGATTCCACTTGCAAAAAAATAATTGTCAAAACAAGCATTTATCATTAAAACTAAATTAGTGTCAAAAGCCAGTGCGGCGTACGCATCAAATTTTAAGTAACATTTGAGTGACGCAGGTCATTTCAAACAAATCAATGACTGTTTTGAACATTCTGTTCACAAATAGGAAACGTTAAAATCAACATATTTCACTACAATCCAATTATTTGGGGTATTTGTGAATTCTGACAAAATATATTACAATTATTGATATAACTACAAAAAACAAATTTATCCGAGTATAACAATTATTTACTACTGATATGTTTCAAATAAATATCCACCAAAAAACATGAACTTATGGAAGAATGTAACTATTCACAACTTACTTTTAATTTTACCCGCTTCAAACAATCGTTTAGCAAGTTTGTCCACCAAAACATCGACTGACTTTCGCGCAGCTTCAATTTCTTCAGGAGTGAAAAAGTCTCGCACAATGGTGTAACCCTGCAAGAGTATACCAGAGTTATCTGAATGAAGCATTACATATATTGTAAAATATGTCATATAAATAAATTTATTATTATATTCAAACAAAAGGCATTTAAAGAATGCCAAAACAGTAAAAATTATTTTTAAATGGAATTGTCAGCACTCAATTGATGACCTCCTTTGATGAGTCACGCTATAATGTTTATGTAATTATTGAGGTATCTGATTCGATAGGGATCAGGTAGAATAACTCTATAAATGATGATACAGTCAACTCATTTTACTAATTAGCTGTCCAGGTTGTTTTAATTATTGATCCATTTCCCATTTCGTTTTTGATGAAAGAGTTTAAGTATTGTGAATTAAAATAGAGCATTGTGTACGTGGAACATAGAGCATAGTGTACGTGGAACATAGAGCATTGTGTACGTGGAACATGGAGCATAGTGTACGTGGAACATAGAGCATTGTGTACATGGAACATAGAGTATTATGTACGTGGAACATAGAGCATTGTGTACGTGGAACATGGAGCATTGTGTACGTGGAACATAGAGCATTGTGTACGTGGAACATAGAGCATTGTGTACGTGGTTCATGTAGAGAGTTAATTCGAGCATTGCAATAAACAGAGAACAATTATAACAAATCATATTTCTATACAATAATAAAGTTATAAAAATAATTTAAAATTTCGATACAATAAGTTTTTTTATAGACAGTTCAGTTTCATCCATCCACAAAACAGTATTAAACTATTACCCTCTATCCATACAAGGTATGTTTTGAACTATTGGTGCATTGGTACAAGTTGCCTAGATTGACCATAACTAATGTAAATATGTTGATTAAATTAAACCAATTCATATACTATTCATTAGGTTTTCAAACAATTAATCATTTGAAGAATAAATAAAGCCCTTCATTTGATATATATATAATAAAAAACAAGATTTTCTGTTAAATATGTTACATATAGGCTATTAACTTTATTGGCTCAGTGCATTGAATAATGATTAATAAAATTGCAGTTTATAAGTCACCTTTTCATAATACTCCTTAATCTGTTCTTCTGACAATTGACCATCTTTTGCCGCACCTTTTCGCTCAAATCGGTTAAAAACTTCTGGGTGTTTTTCCCCTGTAAAACCAAGTGATGGCTCAGTTGATGTTTCCATGTCAACAATGTCTGTAACAAAGACATATGTTTATTAATATCAATTTATGTAGTGCTATATTCCATTACATTACTAAAAATATACTAGAAAAGTTAGAAAATTTCACTAACATTGTTACAATTTATTTATAAAACTTAACTTTTAACATGTAGATAAATTAACTGATCATGCTGCCAAGATATAACAACTATTGATTACATTTTGTATAGAAAAGGTTTTTTTATAGAAAATACAAACTGCAGCTTTGTAAAGTACCATTAATACTATCCAAATTAGTTATTTACTATTTAATTAGTTATTATTAATAAATAATTTTAAATACTTTAATAAAAATAACTAATAATATAACTAGCTTTAGTGGCTCATACATAAGTATGAAAATTATAAACAACTGTCTTTTATTTACTGCAAATCGTTTTATATATTCAGTGCTATTTACTAAAAAAATTATTATATTACAATAACATGGAAATTTAATTTATAATAATAGGTATACCATGCATTTGTATAAATTAAGGCATTAAATAATTAAAAGCTTTAATTTTAAGTTTAGGCCACATGTAGTATAAAGCATGAATTGTTTAGTTGCAGCCTTAACCATATATTGAATTAATAATTATTATAGATAACTATGTTTTGGATGTGATCAATGATTAAGATCTAATAAACCTATTTTGATCAATGAGAAATAATATTGGATAGAAAGTTAAATAAATAATGTAGATAATATTTCAGTGCATTCATTATAATATCATAAGGAGGAATGACATAGTTATGTAATAAATAATGAGTATATAAAGCAAAACATTTGAGGTTTAATATTTAATTATATTTTTATATAGTAAACAAAGTAGCATTTTTGACTGATTTCTATAAATTATTATAGTAAAAATAATATTATGATTTAATCTGGGAAAATATTGATAAACATAAAAATAAAGTAATTATATATTAATAGTAAATATAATATAAATAGGCTCTAAGGATAATGCTCATAGGTATATTAAACAAGAAATTTAATAGTTATTAAAATAAGTATAATGTTAAATTAGTGCCATTAGTATTTGAGTTTGTGCCTATCATAGCCAAGACATATATTTATATAATATTTCTAATTGATTACTGAATGCACCTAATATATATATTGTTTAATAATTTTAAATATAGTTATTAATTACTATAGAAATGATTTTTTTTTAAATATATAGAACCTACAGAATGACATAAATAAATAATTATAATAACTTAAAATATTAGTTTTTATTATAGTGTACCTTTCTATATTTATTATAGCTTTATTTTTTTCTATATTTACTGCATTTTTATATTTTCTATATATTACGTATTGGCTTTGAAAAGCATATTTAAAATAATTTGGTCAGATTGAGTTACAGTACTTAAACATGACTCAAAAATTGATTTATTATATTATGAATCATGAGGTAAGAGGGGCACATCAATAATTTTAAAAAGGTTAAAAGAAACTTACTATGATGTTAGGTACTTCAGTTTTGCTTTTTTTATGTACAAAAAAAGTAAAGAAAAATTGGTTAATATTTAAATAATATTATTATCATTTTTCAAAAAAATGTTTCAATATCATTTTATTATACAATCATTAGTTAACTATTAAATATATAATTTAATATAATAAATATATTGCTATTCAAATTTAAAAATATATATATACAATATATTTATTAAATTCATAACTGAAACAGTAGTAATGGATCCATTTTTATAAAACACAAATCCCAAGTTAACTATTCACAGGTAGTGCAATTTTACAAGTAAATTTCACAATTGAAAAATTATTTATAAACATTCAGTATTATAAAGAACAATAGTAGAAAAGCAGGTTGAAAACATACCTATAAATTGTGAGAATACTAACAAGTAGTTTGAGAACTTGTAATTAATATAAATAATTACAGAATATATTACTAAATTAAACTTGAACAAAATTTAAGTATGTAATAAAAATATGCAAATCAGAATATATATTTAGCATATCTTTACAAAATAGTATACTTTTGTGAAATATATTAATAATACTGCTTTACTACTTTATTGTAAACTAGAGAATTGATTCTTTAATAAATTAACCATTGTATCAACATTAATGGGGATTGTGACAATTCAGACATGTATGCTTATAATTTTATATTTATATGTTTTTTTTATTATTATAGTATCACATTTACAAATATTTATAAATATAATTTTATTAATATATAATTATACAATGTCAATTTTGACAAAAAACCCATCATATTTTTGTGATTTTTGATACTATCATTAAATACATTGTGATTAATTAAAATAAAGTGGAATAAGGAGTGGATCCAGGATTTTGTTTGGGGGGGGGTGGGGGTTCGATTTTGTGCAGAAGTGCCCCAAATATGAAAAAAAGCATAATATTTCAGACACTTTTAATGTATCATAACTATGTATATATTGTACATGAATCAAAAAATGTTTTAGCAGTATAATATTTAGTACTATAACTATTACAGCTACTTTATCTATACCATTTTAACACTAGTTCATGCAATTGTTATAAATAGGTGTTTTTTTTAACCAAATTCAGCAGGTATGCATAAAGTGATGGAGAACAGAATAAAAGTTGAACATGTACAAGTTTTTCATAAATATGTGTAGAATGTTTCAAATTAGTCAGTTAACAAACATTTTAGCAACATTCGACAAGGATACATTTATTCAAATCTGTCAACCAAAGATGACATAGACAATGCCTTTATGGCAGCTTGATGCACTTTCATAAGGTTGCACTCAACCTTTCCTGTTACATTGTTGACCTTAAGTAACCATTGACAAGTTTGAACTGGCTTTGGCTTCTTTCATTTTCAAAAGTTGTGACTTGGATAGTCAGGGCAATTCTCAGCAGTACATGAATGTTCGGAAAACAGCCTTTGTTACAAGTGTGAAGGACTTTACATAGAGAATCTGGAACTGGTTTTGAAGAACAGGATCTTTTCATTATTCCAGAACCTGACCCAAGAACAATATTCCATGAAAAATATGCCTTTGGTGAGAAGATCATTCTGATAAATATTTACCAGTTTCATCCAGAACAGAAATTTGTTGAGGGAGAGATGATGGAATAAGTTTTAGAAGTTGCATGACTTGTCTGTAGATTGGGCCCAAACATTCATCTAACTCACTGATTACATAATCAAGAATTGGAATCATTATGGAATGCTTGTAATGTTCATTTGTTTTCTGCAGGTATGTTTGATCGATGTATCTCATGCCTAGTCTTTCTTGGTATGGAAAAGGTGATGTTCAGATCACTTGCCACTTCTTGCATTTCTTTGAAGATTGTAGAAAAATATTTGTCAATATTTTCTCACATTTGGCACAACTGAGCATACACATTTGAAACAATGTTGTATGCCTTCAGAACATTGATTTGTTTGTACTGTTTTGCAATTTTGCTGTGATTCCAGTTACTATTGTCAGAACTGTCAAATATATTTTTGCAGAAATGAAAAAGGTGGAAACATAATCTGATGCAAATAACTGTTTGCCTTTGAAATTGCTACTGAATCAGTTTTAAAAAGCCATTGGCATTTGGGAGAGAAATAAAACAACTATGCTATTTTTACAATAGTCTGTTGAGAATTTTAAATTACTAGGATAGAACAGGCCTTCACAATAACAAGATTCCATTGATGAGATGTGTAATGAACATAGAAGGCTAGCTATGACAATTCTCAGATTATAGCTTGCTATCTTCATTTTGCAAAAGACATATTGGCTGCAATATTGTATGCCTGTCTATGAAGATCACATATGTCCAGTCCCAATTTTTGTAATTGAGATCTAATTTCATCTGCTATTCCCTGACCATACCCACCAGTAACAATTCCAGAAATTCATCTTTAATCTCACCATCACTTGACAAATATTGCAATGTAAATGAAACTTGTTCCTGATTGCAAGCATCTGTGACTTCATCAGCCATTACTGAAAAGAATTTTGCATGGTTTATTTTGGCTATAATTGGATGCCAAATTTTGTCAGCTACAACATCAATCAGCTTGTTTTGTATTGCTTTCAATGTATATATTGTGCAGTTTGAGAAGCAGTCTTTAAATGTGCAGAAAGAGCCACATCTTATTTTTATTTTTTTTAAAGTGTCATATATTTACTCTTTAATATATTTATACAAATTACATGGTAATCCATTTAAGGTTAGATATGCTCATAGTTTTATATATATGGGTAAATTGTGTACTTTTAAAGTTATAGAACATAATTGTTTTATAGGCAGTATTTTTTAGTGATTGATGCATGATGTGTTTAATCTCAGGTCCAGGGGCATAGTTATCTGAGGTGGGAAGATCAGCTTTAGAGAGGCCCTTTTCAAGAGGGGCTTATTATACTGAGGGGGTTAAGCCCAAACTCAATAAACCCCCCCGGGAATAATAATTTAAACTGTTGCTAATATTCCACTGATTATAAATTATAATCAGTGCCAGTGGAATTTATAACTATTAGCTATAGCATATACTATACTTAGTCTTATGGTACTACTATATAGATACTAGTATAGTTGAAACTGTTGGTTTAGTGGGAAATACTTCAATTAGGTGGTATTAAAATGTGTATCCTATTGTGAAAAATAAAATCGTGTCCACTAGATCGTAGGTCCGAATTGACTTGAGTTCAAATTGTCCTTGAGTCTTGACTTGAGTCAATGCATCCTGCAGGATGCAAGGGGCGTAGCCAGAGGGGGGGACTGGGGCACCAGTCCCCCCCTCTCTAAATTATCCTAAGCTTCCCTTTTTGTCATTAAAAAAAGTTGATTGTTTAACTGTCCATCTAAAGTGTTTACTTAATGTACTGCAATCCATTTACAATTTCATATAGAATTCTATATCATGATTGTTGAAATTTTAAAAAAATATCATGTATATATTTAAATGTGCCCTTTTTACTTTCTTGTCTGCGGTCCCCACCTCAAGTAAAATCGATTTTGGCTACGCCCCTGGATGCAACTAATAATTTGATTTTGTAGAATTTATTTCAGAAAGGTCTAAATATATAATGTACTTGTCGTTTCTTTTATAGAAGAAACAATAATATTGTAAGGTGGAAATAGTAGCTTCTATGAGAAGCAACAATATTAATAAACATAATAAAATCCCAAATCGGAAAAACTTGTATAACGCGGTTAATTATTGCGACATAAACAAAAGATTCATATTTACGCCAAACAGCTGTTATTTGGGTCGATTCCGTCTACAGTCAAATTAGTTTACAGAAGATAAGTAACTCATCCCATATTCTCGCAGATTTGCAGATTTGCAGACTCGCAGATTTGCAATCGATTATTATTTAGTTACATAATAGTGTTTAGTAATAAATATTTTTATATAATATATGATATATATAAATCAAGCACACCAAGTGAAATATATGTAGCATCTAACTGTACGATAATTATTTATATTGTATGAAATATTATTATATTATAGTATTGCAAGTCATTTTGACATTAATTTTAGTTAACATGAGTGCGTCTGCAGTTTTAGTCATGTATACTGTTTATCTAGTACTATAAAATTTGGTTACGTTTTGATTTTTGCAATGAATTAGGGTAGACCAGGGCATTTCCGACATTTTTTTTGTATTTAAACATAATGCAAAATTCCATTAATTAATAGTTACTCACAATCAAATAGTAATTATTCTTACATATTTAAAGAAATATCCTAGTTGACTATAAAATATATTCAAAATAAATTTATTAAAATTCCTTTTGTTAAATTTATGTATTTTTAAGTTTTAAGAAAATATTTGAATATCTTTTTGTATTTTGCGTGAAATTCACACATTTAACGTGAATAATTTTTATTAAACTCCAATTCAAACGTGATTTCATATGAAAACTTATCCAAGGTATTTACACATTTAAATATTACTGGTTTACATATTGTATTTTCCTAGTTTCAATATATCCACGTTAAATTAAGCTGCTAAGAATGATATAGTGCATTTCCGACATTAAAAATTAAAAATTAAGTATTTTTTTGTTTTTGTAGCCTATTAATTATTCATTGATAAAAAATTACTTTATTATGTGTAGTAGTGTCTATACATGCTATAAGTAACTATACATATACCTTCTTTATTATAATATGTCTATATATTTGTTCAGGTGGTGCGCACAAATGTTAGAAAATAACCATTTCATACAGAAAAATAGACATTTAAAATGCTGTGATAGGAGTTAAGAACGGTACGAAATCGTTATATGTCTCAAAGCAGCTTGCATTGGATTACCATGGAACAATGTACTTTGAGACTTGTCTGTCTAATGCACAAGGGTCGAGTAAAAAAGTAATCGTTAAAACAGGCACAAAGATGGTTCAGAAGGTTGTTGTTGGAGGGCTGAGAACGTTTTAAACACCACTGGTTACCTGCGGAAACGTTATTGCAACTTGCTTCCCACCCTATATTTTTAATGGTATACACTACTTCTTGATGCATCAAAGTATATACATCTTCCATTGTTCGAAATCAGGATACATAGAATGCACATCCAAGATAAAAAAGCTGTCATTCCATGTGAGCATTGAATCAATTGATTTTTTTAGTAAATAAAATCATAAAATTGGTTTATCTGTCACCTCATAGTTATAGCCATTATTTACGAACGATGGATGGCCATTTCAATAAACTCTGAAATATCGGTGGGCACAGCCCGTATCGCATTGCAATACACAAAAGGCACACACATATCAATACTACGTGAAAATCTGGGATTTCATATTTAAAGTCACAGGAAGACTGAATGCAGTGCACTAAATGCCTAAATTGGGTTTGTGAGGCTTGTTTTGGTAGTGATGTTTGCCATGATTGTATTATGTTATGTAGGCATCTTCAATGTCTAATTATTGCATTTGGTTGTATTTTTTGTAAAGTGTCGGAATTGCCCCAAAACTGTCTGAATTACTCTAACTGACTTATAACAATTTATATGTAATTAGAAACATTTTTGTTAAATTTTTTATCCATATTTTATATCTACACACATGTTTAATATTTTTTTCAATATTTAAGTTACATACAAATATATAGTTTTGAATTTTTTTTCTTTTTCTTTTGATTACAAATTGCCCCGGTCTACCCTATAAATTACATATATCTATAATAATATACAATATGTTAATACCATATATTACTTAGTATTAGGAGTATTATAAGCTCAATATAATTTATATTCAATATTGACGCCTGTTATAACAATTCCTGGAGCCATCATGATAGCACCACGGTTGAATTCTTTGATGACAAGGCAGCAATGAAATTATATTTAATAAATTCTTACAATATTTTATAGATTATTAATTCTGCTGATCTAAATCTTCTTGATTAGTATATGGATCTTTTGTATTTTCAGTTCATAACGATTTATTCTATTTTTTCTAATTTTATATTATATAAAAAAATATTTTGACGATAACGTTATCATATAATGTTGCTGCACGTATATAGCAGCAACGTTGCTGAACATGAACGTTTGCACCAATATATATATACAAATTGCATATTCAGTATATTGCATTCAGTATATGTCAATTTGTTCACAACTAAAAACTACAAATACGTACATATTAGGATTAGAAACTATGGAATATGTTTAGCTAATATTATTCTGCTCTCCACGGGCTATTTAAGGATAATAAAAATGTGGGTCTCCATTTGGAGCATGATTAATATTAATATAAAAAGAAAGAAAGACTATGTTGCTGTAAAACTCCAAAAATTCGTAAATAATAAAGTTTTACAGCAACATAGGCTTTATTTTTTATATATTTAAGGATACTAAACTTTAAAAACCTTATAACTTATTAAAGAATTAACCCCAGATACTTTGTTACATTTTGATACCTATTCTATTTAATAGAATTCATCAAGACAAATTGATCAGAATTAATTATGCGAAATGAGCATAATAATAATATCGCCTGTGGGTCAATTTAACCCAGCGCTTGGTTATAGTGTTAGGGGATATAAAAGATATATGAGCTTTATTTCTGTTTAGTATTATAACACTGTACTGCTCAAATTACGCTCAATCAAATAATGGCTAACAAAAACCATTTCGTATAATAAGAGTACCTAATAGCATTTGCAACTCAACCAACATCATATTTTGCATTTTATCTGCTACCATTGTTACTGAATAATTACGATACTTGTCAACTGATGGTTAATTATAATTTTATTGACTACCATTGTAATATTTTGTCATGCGATTCAACGCTAACATGACTATTTAAGGGACAATTGAACCCTTAGATAAACAAGATTTAAATCACTGTCAACTATGTTAATTTAATTATATATAATTAAGATGGCCGTGCAAAATTCAACGATTCTCAAATAAAGCGCCCAATTCCATGACTCGAAAACGAAATTTAAAGTTACAACCTTTTTCCGGTATTCCAACCACGGATACCGTGCAGATTTCAAACTCATTTTTTCTGAAGATAATACTTTCTATCATAATTATCATGACGCAAAAGACCACATTTATCAAGGTTTACATATTTTAAACAGTTGATGAAGTGTTTTTTGCACAATCAATGCATTGCTATTATAATAAATCATAGTATAGAGACGTGTTTGACTAAAAGTTGTAAAACTATGTATCTCTGATTGCCCTACTATGGAGTAGTAAAGATTAAATCTATATAAACGTACATACGAATAATTTTAAACAGGTCACCAATTTACTTTATTTTCTTGGAACTACTAGAGTAGATCTTCCAGATCATTCTTCGAACTAGACTAAACTTTTGGTTTATAAAAATAATAAATAATTAAACTTCAAAATTAATATCGTAGATAAATCTAAGTCGAACTGAACTTGATCAATTCATCGTTATAAGATAACACATAATTATACTACTAATAAATATGAAGTAGACGTTAAAATATGAATATATTTTATTGTAATTCATGTCGAAACAAAGCATTAGAACAGAAAGGGAAATATCACAACCATCACAGTTATAATGCAACAGTTCAATTTATACAAAAACCAATACACAATGGAAGAAGATGAGACATAAAAATATTAACTTCGAAGGTAAACTGTTGAACACCAATCAGTGATGTAAATATAAAATAAGGCGATATAATGCAAAAGAATTGTTTGGCACAATTCACTTATTCCTACTCCCGAATGGGAAAAACCAACTGAGCAAAATAATCACAGAATTCCAAATAAGTAATAAATTAACAAAAAGATATTATTATATACAACTGAATAGAAACAATGATACCTAAAAAAAGTATTGTGTGTTTTGTTGGTGGCCACCACATGTAGGTAGCAACATGTCGTTAATCACAAATTTGTGGCAGTTCAATAAAATGAATGCAATTAGTCCAATGATTAACACAAGAAAATTAAATGAATGTCATAGCATGTGTTGTGGTTGTTCTAGCACAAAGTATCAAATAGTAAAAATACCTATATACAGGAAATATTTTCAACTGATCAGCATAAAAAGAAAGGTCACCGATTGAGCTAAGTATGGGAAATACAGAATTGTTTTACGGCAAAGAAATTATGTTAATAACATTTAATTCTATAAGTAAATCAAATTAATTATGTTCCCGTGCGTTAAACTAAGTTTTTTAAGTGAATATCACGGAAGCCGCACAATTAGTAAAAAATTTTAAACACAATTATTGTTTAACATTAAGAAAAGACAGTGAGTGCACCTGCATTAGCGTCAAAAGTGTAAAATAAATTGGTAAGATTCAGTTTACGATATACAGCTAATTGATTGCGATAAACGAAACTTTGGCAACAGTTTTTTTACTGAAGAAAATAATTTATCAGTATAAAAGGCAGATGCTGATTCAACGTAAAAAGACTGTATGCAAAAGTTAAAAGGATATATATATCAATGTAAAAATGTGGTATAGAATACAAAGTTTCATATTTTGGCAATCACTATGACATTAGATCCGCTAATGTGGCTTTGAGGCTAAAAATATGACACGAACCTGAGAAGGCTTACGGATAGAATATACTGGAGTAGAACAATATTTACTTGTCTCAAAAAATTAATAATTCTATAATACATCCTTTTGTGGCACATGAAAGTTGAATGACAGTTTCAACTACTGGAATAATATTAACATTGTTGCCATCCTTTTAAAGCGGTACATAAAGTGGAACAAGCAGTGTAGTTATGACCTTGAAATGTCATCTCAACGTTGGCAGTAGTCGGTACCTCACGAGGAAAACACACAGTAAATAAATCTTACATTTGTATTATTATGCTGAAGTGATACGCAATGTTCATCTGAAAGTACTGAAGGGATGAAATCCGAATTGGACAGATGGCAAACTCTCGCTCAAAAAGTAATCGATAACATTAATAAAAAAACTCGATCAGCATTGTAAAACTTTTTTTATTTAGAAAAAAACCGTCTTCGCTGAGTTTATTGAATTATGAACAACTTGAAGAAGTATCAAGAAGTGTAGAAGTATCAAGAATACTAGTTAAACTTAAAAAAGCATAAAAAATAGTTGTTCCAAAATAATTTTCTTTAATTGTACAATTAAATTAAAGAATCGACAATTTAACTTTTGGTTCAGGAAAATATATACCATTGTAAATCATGACATAAAAATCACAATGTCAGCTTTTTTCACGGTATCATATTCGAGAGTTAGCCATCTATATCAAAGACTATATTGTAAGCAAAACGCAACTCTAAGTTCAGCAGCTAGAAAAGAAGATATCAATATATCTTTGCGTATTTCTCAAACATAAAAAATATAGTCAACGTAGGTCAAAATTGATACAATATCTAATATGAACAGTCAGAACAGTCATTTGCATATAAAAATGTTTTTATGTGAAATGATAGTAATTTAATTAAATAGCTTAAATGCACTTGTATAATTCAGCATACTCTGTAATAAATAACCTCAATTGCTTTATATGCAGAATATTTCGACATTTATTAACTTATAATAAACAACAGCGAGTAGTATATTTATTAGATACAAAAAGGGTTTTTTATTAACTGCTGTCTATTTTGAATATAGGCTAATAAAAGTAAAATATATCCTGTTAAATATAAAGGAAACATTTTAGAAACATACAATTTGATACATTTCATAAAAATTATTATTAATTATTTGGCACGAAAATTTTATATGCAAATGAGTTTTTTCAAATATTAATTTTATCCATCTTGTTTACAATTACATCTCTACTTAACATAGTCTTTGATATCCACAACCACAACCACAACCCCACAGAACCTTTCTTCCAGTGTTCCTCCCGACGATGATCACGAGATCTGAGCCACCGATTGTGGCGTCAACTCGTACTCCACGGATCGATGATCACCAGCCCCAGAAGAGGCGTGGTGGCGGGATGATGGTGACGTCACCTTCTTATCGGGTCGATGACGCCGGTAGTAGAAGCGGAGGGGGTACTCCATCAGGAGGACCAGCGCCGAGTAGATCATCATGATACAGATCGAGATGAGAGACCACTCGTAACCCCATGTGAGATCCTTCAAATAGCCTACGATGGGACGAGG
Organism: Coelogynopora nodosa; assembly: GCA_034780555.1. Lineage (NCBI taxonomy): Eukaryota > Metazoa > Platyhelminthes > Proseriata > Coelogynoporidae > Coelogynopora > Coelogynopora nodosa. Next base: position 21,629 of record JAUZND010001632.1, read on the forward strand.
AGAAGAGCGCATTGAATAACTGGTTGATAAGGAATAGTAATCGATCAATAATACTAAATGTATTATTGATTGCCATCTGTTTCAGTTTGTCATTGGAGTTAGGCTTTGATAGACTTAAATCAGCATAGAAAGTAATGTCACAGTTTTTATATGGGCAACCAGGATTTGTTGTTTCAGTATTTTGTACCACGTTTCCAACGTTTAGCACAATAACTAAATAAACGGCTAATCCAAGTACACTGCACCTGACTGGACCCTTGGATTCTTCCATAATGACAGAAGCTTGAGAGATATTGTCACAGAGAGACCACAACAAGGGTCTAATAATTATTCATACTTCTGGTGCGTATTTTGATACACGATATTGCGCAATACGATTGAACAATTGGGGGTGAGAATTAAGCTTAGTTGAATTGAGTAATGTAATGTAACATTTGTAGATAATTTCATTTATTTAGCAACCTTCGTTTTCATAGTTCACAAATGAAGCTTATAGATATATATGTATTATTTTGTATATGCTTATTATAGCAAACAATTTCAAAATAATACAATAATTATAATATCACATAATTGATCAAGTGAAAATAAATGACACAGGATGAACCGCGAATGTAAAAAAATAATCTTAGACAGAAAATTGCTGAACCAGTGTATAGACCTACTTAATATATATCTTAATAATTTAGACAACGTGGAAAATAAGTTACGACATCTTTATTTGTGTTTATAAGAAACGCTATTATATATATTTTTTTTATTATTATATTTATTTAACCCTTCGTACGTGGGCTAATTTTTTTTAAGAAATTAAGTTTTTGATTGAACTATATAACGCTTGACCCTGTTTTTTTAATCGGTGACAGTGGCTAAAATACTTTTATCTAACTAAAAAATATAACAAATATAATTTGCAATATTTTACATACCAGAAAGAATTGATTTATTATTGATCTATTTTATACTCCCCCTCGGATTTCATACTTGTCGATGATATTAGAAGCTAAAACTTGTAACATTAATTGAAAAAATAAGTTAATAGAAAATTATATCCCTTTAACTTGAATAATAAAATAATTAATTAAAATAACCGACAATTTAAAATAATACTCAAATAGCATTATTTATATTACTTATAGCTTGTTTATATAAGTAGTATAATTATAAAAATATATTAACAAATATAAATCTTGTGATCTGGAATCAGATGCAAAAAGTATAAAGTCAATGAGTTGCATTGAACAAAAGTTATTGCGTATATTGATCAATATATATATATATAGCATATATGGTTATTTTACTATAGTTTTCCTAACCGCAGTTTATGACGTAATCAGGACATAAAAATTATATCAATCGATTTATTTTTATTTTCTCCTCCACCATGGTGTCCCGCCACTAAAAGACTCTGAATTTGGGACCAAATGATCTTTTCTTGACAGTTTCAATCATAATGCATGAATAAAGAATTAAATACAAACAAGGTTAACAAAAAGATGGAATTTTATGAATAAATTAAACCGAAGTTTATAATACTAACATTATTGCGTTATAATTATGGTGTGTTGGCATGTTTTTACTGTGCATCTTTCGATAAGCTGGCTCAAAGCATTTACAAACTTGACTGGGTTGAATAATGCCTTCGCAGATATTATGGTATGTTTATAGCGCACCAACTCATACAAATCTTTAATAAAGTGAATAGAAAGAAAATCGAAAAAATTACACCATATTAAAATGTCTCTTTTGGAACGTGCTTTTCAGCTCTTTTGTTTCTATAAAATTACAAAGGACGACATCTCTCTTGTGGATTTGAAGATAGCAGGCATGACTTTTTCCATCTTTTCATTTGCAGGCCTATACACATATATGTATTATTATTGAATGTAAAGTATTCCTGAGGTGAGCAAGTACCCACTATAGTATAATATATTGATAGTCAGGTAAATGTTCTTAAACCCACGGCTGTGTTCTGATAAAACTATCGGTTAGAATACTGTTTATGTCTTCCTTCTATTTGCCGTTGTTACCTTTTCTTCTGGATCACATTTCTAAGTTAATCTATGAAGGATTCTTTCAATCAGTTAGGGGCTTCCTTACTTTTGTTTTGTCTGGGAGGCTAGAACCAGAGTTGGTTTTATATTTATTTATAGGCCCACTAATAGATGAACTATATTTATATAATTATGAAATCATTATAACAAGTATTTTACAAAGTATACCTTCACCTATTTTCTTGGAGGTACGACTGATTTAGCGAGTCGAAAATGTTGTTAACTTCATAAGGAATTGAGTGAATTATAATGCGTTTTTATTTAATGTCAAATTATTGAGTGTGAGATCGGGTTACATTATTTCTATAAACAAATATTGAAGTACCTATAAAATACGTATTCATCTTTTTAAAAACCTCCAAATGAAGCACGTAAGCAGTAATTTTTAAGAAAACTTCTAAAGGATTCATAAATTCGTAAAATTAAAAGGAATGCTTTTCTGGGACAGATTTCATGTATATATTATATACATGAAATCTGTCCCAGAAAACCATTCCTTTTAATTTTACGATATATATATATATATAATATATGTAACATTTCTGGTTAAATTTAATGTGATTTTTAACTTTCTAAGCAGATTATAATAAAAAACAAGCAGAAATGCAAAAAATAAAACATGATAATAGCTAAATGTTTATGATCGGTATTAGATATAGATAAAAGTTTTTGGCCGGTCACTGTCAACGGGTTTCGGATTTAAGACCCTCAACGGCGTGCCGTGGGTTTATCATACTCAGCTGCGTATTTCAGATTTAAGGCCCCGGAGTACGTACCTATAAAGAACTGGCCAGCAGCAATGAGAAGGCCCACAATAACCATCATAATAGCGAAGGACTTGGGCAGGGCCGCTGGGCCCACGAAGTCTGTCAACACCACCACCATCAGTGTCATCGCAGTGCCACTGCACACGCCAAACACTCCGTAGGCGATACAGAAGCCCGTAAAGGTGGTCTGATAGGCGAAGAAGAGGGAGTTGAAGCCCTCAATTATCCAGGCGAAGAAGAGGATGAGGGATCGATGGACCCAGGGCCGGTCGCTCATCCAACCAATCAGGAGACGGGCCACCAGATCTACAGCGCCGGAGATGGAGATGGCGATGCTGATCTCCTGCAATGGGAGAAGATGTTCAGTGCGTTTCAGTAGAACAAAATATGTATTTGTTTTAAGATAAATGGTGTCTATTTAGTCCACTAGAACAAATCTTATGGGAGCTACCTTTTCTTCGTCGATAAATCACCCAAAATGTAAAAGACTCACCCAAAATACCCCCCTGTCCCATTTTAAAATGAAAAACTTAAGTATAATATATAAATGTGAATAATTCGAATTCACACCAAATTCACATAACAGATAATTTATCTAACAGTAGCATCACAAAATTATTCATGTTCTGGTTACATTCATTTCAGTATATATACAGTATGTTCGGTAGAATTTATCCAAATATAATTATTTTCAAAAAGACTAAAGTTCACTGATTACAGGTGTGTCCGTCATTACGACATTTAGTAGTAAAAATATAATCTCTTTCAAAAAGAACAAACATGCTTATTTTATAGTTGTACATTTAGTACCGTTTACCGTGGTGACCATAAATAAGTGCCTTATGTTAGTTATCAGATTAGATTCGGATATGTATAATTAGTATTGTATTCACGGTTTATTTAGGAACGAAAAATTAATTGAATTTTTATGAAATGGTGCTGCAATTAATTAAAATTTTTACTTGTCTTCAAATTGGAGATACTGTCATGAGTATTGAACATGAATAGAGAAATTGGTCGATATGATCTGTAGTAATTATCTTAAAATGACCCAATTTAACATAACTCGGTATATCAGTATAAACAAAGCGCATAAGCCCGTTTGTACTTTTCTGTCGTAATAAACACGTTTTGAGCAATGATTACAATTGCACACAAAATTCAGTGACAATATGTACTTGACATTTTTAAATTAATAAATGTGAATTAATATGAAACAAATATTAGTTATACCAATTTCCAATTAGCACAGTAAGAAATCATACATTAATCTTCTCAAAAATATTAAACCAGTCATTATAAATTGAACTAGAGGTTACTATAACAAATATAGTTTTTCTTAATCTGATCAATTTTTTTAATATTAGATCATCTTTTATATAGTGAACTGTACATAATTTCCCTTTAGAAAATCACCTTCTTAATAACCTTTATAATAAATTTACTATTAAGTATTTAATTAATTTGAAATACAACAAATCGGAAATCTGTACAAAAATGTTAAAATGATTATAAAACATATAAAATGTTGAACAAATTAAAAAATATATACTAAAACAGCCTGAACTATAATCCGAGAAAAGGAGTTTAGGAGTTCTGGGGCCAACCTGTGGTGTGAAATTGAGCTGCTGTTCTCCATAGGGGGGCAGGATGAAGGCTTCCCCAACATCACCGATGTCCGCGAACAGTTTGGCACAGATAAAGACGATGAGAAGTCGTTTGGACAGCCAAGCGGGGTACTCCTTGGGGGGAGGGGTCTCGATTTTCACTTCGTCCGCTTCTTCCTGTAGAGAGGAGATAAATCAATAATCAAGGTTCATACAGAATAACATGACATTCTTAAGGAGAAAATAATCAAACTCACACTTATTCATTTTTATTTTCAAGTTGTTGAAATGATTTAATACAAATTTCATTTACCGTTTATAATTTTTTTAAATATATATTTTTTTAATGACTAAGAATAAAGATATCGTCTCTTTATGTGCACTAACTTGCCATCACGATTAATTGATTAACATACAATATATGTTTATCTCAACTAATCCACATTTCTTTCAAATAATTTTTAAATAAATTCATTTACTGTAAAATCGATACTGATGCATGGTGAAGTGATATTAAACATAGCCACTATATATACAGTATATATATAGAACGCGGGTTATGGGTTCTCTGCATTAGAGGAAGGAACAATGAGACGCCAGTTTTTAAAAACTTTTTTGTAAAATAAAAATAACAAATAGAAATATATCTGCATTCAGCATGATAACTGTTAATCATGAATATTTTGTTTTAATAAATCCCTCAATGCACACGGGTAAGCTAACGAAGAGCGGTTGAAGAAGAATTTAAGACCTACGATGATAAACGGGGAAATAGCCTGATTTTACAAATAAGTGCATTTTTATAAACTTCAAATAAACCCTCAATGACACACGGAGATGATTGTCTCACAAATATTGTACTGTATGTCTCCGATAATTACGTACAATATAATTTCTTTAGAGGTGATGTTAACTAGGAATATGTTGTATTGGAAGTACATTTTTGTATATTGAAAAGTGGTATTTTATACAGTTAGCAGAAACATTAGGTTAAAACCAGGTAGGTATACGATCGACTTATTAACACAAAGAAACGATATCCGAAACAGTAATACTTACCAGCTTAAAATAGTCGTGCTAAAAAAAGGTTCGTGCTCCACAATAAATGATACAATACACATACATTTGTTTATATGATTACTGCTATTAGATAAACATAGGAGAAATTAAGAGTATTTTTCACCACTATATATGGACACTCAATAAAATAATAAAAATATGTTAATTGTTTTAGACAGATAAGTACATAGGTTTATTAAACTTTCATATTGGTTATTGTATACAAGGTGTAGATACAGTCCTCACAGACACAGAGTAAAATAAGGAAGTACAATACAAGTATGTTGGTTAAAGAAATTAGAGTTTGACAATATCATAATATATTATAGTATCCTGTTTACGTCATCAAGTGAATTAATTACATACTCACATTGACTATCGTGGGTTACAGACACTGGGATTAATGCAACACTAGTTAACTAGTTATATTGAGAAAGAAAGAAATATTTATTTAATGAAATGTTACTTTTTTTATAATAATTAAAAGTTAAATTAGTAATGTAATGTACGATATAAAACTAACAAATTATAAAAAATAACAATGACATTATTTTGAAAATTATGTATTGTTTGTCCAATAATAGTCATAATTGGACAAATTTTCACGATAATATAACCGTACCATTTACAAACATCGCACTTAATTAGGTACAAAATGTGCAATACAAATGCAATATCGTATACAATAAGAAAATTGGAACTTTGAATTTATAATATAGGACTAGGAGGGAATAGGAGGATTTTAGAAAAAAGTGAAAAATAACAATTCAGTGAGGCCCGTACATATTTCATTAAATATATTAAAGTATTATACGTTTAAGATGACGATCAAGCTGACAATTCTCTATATAAGGTCAGATGTATATCTTGATTTACACCTTACAATGATCAAAGGAGAATCAAACTCATTTTTATATATTTAAAAAAATATATATATTGGAGTCTAAAAATTTGAAATTTACTTTCTAATTTGATGGTCATATTCCTATTGATGAAGTCATTATCACCAAAATTAAGATATTTTAACTTCCCATACGTGAATCACATGTCTACCATTAATAAGCCTAAGGACACCACTTCACCATTTGTGTGGTCTACTAAAAGATCATTTTGTTTTCGTGTCGATCACGTGTCCGTCGGGTATCGATCGATCACGTGTCTGTCGTATTCGATAATGTGTCGATCATAGTGTGTTGATCATTCTTCCCAACATTCAACTTAAGGAAACTGTTTATCTCGTTCAATAAAAATATATTAAGGAGGAGAAACCCGGAAAACAAACAAAAATAACAAAACAGGTACAAAGCGTGACTTCCAAAATGATGATTTAACTTTTAGAAATATAAATATCAAACAAAATATGTATAATAATAATAAAATTCAAGAAAGATTAAATAAGGTGTATGAGTTACCATCAGATTGAACTCAAAAGGCGGATCAATAAAAACTAAAATGAAGATATAATGTAATAAAAAGAGAGGTAATTAAGTGTATGCTACGGAACTTTGAACCCTCTCATCGGTGCGTGTGCGGACAGCAACTACTAATTATGTCATTCTTTTAACATTTATAATCATATGTCGTATAAAAGCATGTAAGCAATTGAGTAAAGATGGTGTTTGATTTTGAAAATGACTCTGTTATTACAAACTCAAACCAATTTATGTTATGGTTACGCCAACAACACTACAGATGTATGAATCCATATTTGTATACTAGAAGAGATCTTCTGATAATAATAGTAATTTATTTCCTATTAGTGACTCGTAGAAGATAATATCAAAATATGATTCGTCTAAAATCAATACAACAAGCAAAGACTCACATCAGTATTCTTCTTACTCTTCCAGCATCCCTTTTTATCTGGTTTCCCGTTCCTGACCAACATATTCTTCTCCTCTGGAGACGCTTCCACTGTCAGGATGCTGCCCCTCTTCCTAGTGTTCGGGTCTACTCCTCTGATCGGATTAGACAAAACAAATAAGGAGTTGTCACTTTACGTGTAGTTGCCTTGGTTGTCAGAGGCGCATTGTGTGAGAGCTATTGTGAAGTGGTTAATAGGTACAACGTAAAATAACCTAATAGTTGGGGAGGGGAGGGGGATTCCGCCATGCCCAAGTTTACAATATTAAATAAAAATATATAATTTTGTTGAAAACTTTGTTTCAGAATCTCCATTTATTTCTTTCTGCAGCCAGTATAGTTAGTATTATATTCATAAAATTATAAACAGTAGTTTTGTTTTTCTTAAATTTACTGACCGCTTAAAAACTATTTAAAGAACCACCAATAAAAGCTTTACGTTGTTTATAAAATATATTATGAGAAACCATAATTAATACTCATCAGATAAATGTTTTTAAATGATAAAATTACTAAATATGGCTCTACTTGTTGTGTGAGTTGTTAAATCTAATGAGAACAACATTCACAATAAAATCCACTTTACTGAAAACCGGATATTCCTGTCGTTACAAAAATGTAAAAATACTTATTATACGCAGTAAAATAAACAACAACTAAACCAACGTCTAAATGGTTATTATAGATTCAATATAAATAATAAAAATAAGTTTATATATATAATAAAATAGAGACGACTATAATGTCAACTACATTTAGCCCAAGATACACAAAGATAGTAACATCACAATTTTAGCGTCAGTTTATTGGATCATTTTAGAATCCCATTTCATTGTCATAATATAATTAACACTGTAAATCCGAATGACCTATACTAAAATACGTAAAATGGTCTTTGTCTAAATTTCCCTAAATAAATTTTCTCATTGTTCAAATATTATCATATTATATTGTGATTGATAAATAGCCTTTTCTAAAGTGCATTTTTACATTATACACTGGCAAGTATTATTATATTGTTAAACAGATGCAGATGTAGACTGAAACGTTCTGAAATATAAAATAATATATTTACAATAAAGTTTCCTAAACTATTTTTTATTAAAATAGACACACTACAAAAACAATATAGCACCATAAAACATACAAATACTTAATATGCCATTCTTATTTTTCATTAAACGAAGATTATAGCATGGATATTTTTATTATAATTATAAGCAACAAGTTGAGATATTTCTCTATATATATTTATACAGTTACGAGGTTAATGTTTAATTAAACACAAAAAAGTGGTGAACGCAAAAATAAATGTAACATGCAATATACCAACAACAATATAGCAACATGTTGGTAATGGCAAACAAAAGTAAATGCTCTAATCGTGGTGAGGTGATCAAAACTCCGGAACATCGACGAGACAAAATATTTCAATTTAAGATTGTAAGATCGATATACTAATCTAGGCTCTTCCGTCTCTTGGGTATGAAATAGTTAATTGTTTTGTTCGTCGTTAGAATTGTTTTGATCAAGCATTTCAGCTGTATTTTATTGTGTGAAAACTTGCAGAATATTACATTCAAAGGAATGCAGTTATGTAGTGCATTAATAGTTACTGGTTAAACCAATAAGAATATATTCCAATTTGTATATAATACATTATACTTGTGATTCAACTGTAAAGCAGTAAATAGGTTCAAATTGATCATAAAGAAATTGTGAAAATATGGAGTGAATTTATTGATGATTTTTCCCTTTTAAATTTTGACCAGATTAAAGTATGAGTTTACATCAAATGCATTACGCAATAGTTACAGGTTTTTCTAGATTTTGAAAGCGAAGTATATATTATGTTCATTTGTAACTCGAATTGCAGTTTGTTTTGAAAAATGTAAATGAACGAATAAAATTAAAAAACATTACACATGACCTTTATATAATGTAACAATATCTCAGCATGTGTCAATATATACATGCAGCTGTTAAGAATGTAATGTTATGATTCGTACTTTACCCTCGGAACGATACGATTGAATGATAAAATACAAAAGTGTGGGAAATGAATAACCCCGAATCATTCAAGTCGATAATCTATTGAACCTTTGAGTTTCATAATATACAATATATACACACAATGGAGTAGTGGTCAGCTGACAAGAGAATGAAGGCAAAGTTCATCTGTTATACTGAAATGAAATAGGTTTAATTTAACACTATCATAATAATCATAGAAAAGGACAATCGTATGTAATGTAAAGTGAAAACATTTGGCAGTTATAGGCTTACGTATCACGAATGCTAATGTTACGTTAGAGAGTAATACATTAGTAATACCCTAGTTATATTGCATTGTACAATATTAATCCATGAAAAATAGAATACAAGATTAGAACACGAATAGAACTAACGAGGTGCTATCGAGCTAATTCTACCTAAATGATGCACAACCTTATGGTTACCATTATTGATACCGCGTACTCTAGTCTAGGTGTAGAGTGGCTGCAAGTAATATGGAACCACTTTGACAGTGCCGCAAAGTGTTTTTAGTTATCCTTGAAAAGTGGTACAGTTTACCAAATTATTCCGTAACATATATAACATTGAAATATGAAGTCTGTCATTTGAACACTTATTAATAACCCTTAATCAGAGTTTATTATCCCCATGTTTACATATGTTTATACTTCAGGGTTCGTACGCACTTATGCCCTTTGAAAAGCAGTACCTTAGCAGTACCTACAATATTTTAAAAAATCCGGAAATGTGCGCGGACTTTGGATGAGCGAGCGAAGTTTAATTCGCGCGTAGCGTGAAAATTTGTTTAGGTTATTTTTAGCTGGAATGCTTATAAATGGATGTTTAAAATATCCTATAATATATTACTTTGTTTAAGAAACTACTTTCATAAGTCGCAATATAGGTAGGGGTCGACCCCCTACTCCCTTCATATTTTATTGCATTTTTGTCATTACAACGCTTATCTGAAAAAACATGGTATTTTCAAAATAAATCCGGAAAAATCCCATGCCTGGTAGTATTAACAATTTTATTAAATTTTGGGAATAGTTTTATATCATATTCAGGACAGAACAGTTTAGTGTCATATTCGGGACCATTTTATACATTCATTTCAAGTGCATAAAATAATAAAATACATATACAAATAGTAGACTAAATAGATTGCGCGTAGCGCAAAAAAATTGTAAAGGCATCATATTCAGAACCATAAACACAGCAACATGATAAACCATTAAAAAATTGCAACTAAACATTATGAAAAAGCAGTACCTTAGCAGTACTTGGAGTACCTCAATCAAAAAGCAGTACCTTAGCAGTACTGGAGTACCCGTACAAACCCTGATTGTTTTATATTGATATTTGTAGAATTAATTTTGATTAAAAAGTAGCTGTTTTAATATACAATAAATTTTAAAAATAAGTTTCCAGTAGCTCACTAATAATCTAAAATTGTATTGTAAGCATGATCAATATCAAACTGTAGTTGTTAAAAATATTTTTTAGAAGTGTAAACAATCATTAGTATTAGTATGAGAGCCAGACAACATTTATTTAAACAATCATGATACAAAGGTGTGATGGTCATAATTGATGTTTCATGCCTACAGCATCCCAGTAAGGTTGGTCTTAAGTTGGAGCTCTGTAGCTTAAGAGCCAGAGGGTTGGCCTGAAAATGTATAAATGTTCTATAACCTTCCTAATGTAAGACATGATTTTATGGATCAAGATCAGATTGTGTGTTAAAAAGTCAATTTATTTACAATTCATGTAGTATGGCTGCTTTTACCATGAATTGATAGCTAAGACTTTTCCCTAAAACAATAGGTAATTAAGATGTCGATATGACATAGACTTCCCAACTTAAGACCTGATCTTATGGGTCAAGGTAAGGTCACATTATGCATGAAATGTCAATTTATTTATGGTTATTTTTATCATGAATTGATAGCAAAGAATCACATATATCAGAATATGTATAATGTCAAAATACCATAGCCTTAATCATAATAATAAATGTAGGCTAACAAGTAGTTCATAAATCAGTTATTAACAGTATTGTAGTAGTAGTATACAATTACTTTTTAGCCTAGGTGGAATTATAGCTAAGCCTTCAATATGTATTGATTGCAGTTAGTCTTTACTGAACTCTCTTTGGATAATATTTATTTCAAAGCTTCTAAGTCTGTATGAAGAATAAACTTATAAAATTATGATGTATTGACTGCAAGTGTTGCCTTTTGTGATTTATTGATGTTATGATTCCTTTGGAATTTTATTAGAAGCAAAACTTGAATTAATTTATTCAGAATTGATTCAATTCACAGTTTTGGTGTCTACAGATTTAAATTAAATCCATAAAGGTAAGTTGGGAATTGCATTTTTTTATTATTAAAGTTGAATTTTCCCAATTTTTAAGTTTTATTACTATTTTACTGGTTTAGTTCTTAATATAGATTTAATAGAAAATTAGGTTAGTTAGCTAATAGAGTTTAAACCATTTTCTAACTTCTATCCACAGCTTTTCTTGGGGATTTCTAAGTGGAGCATTAAAGTTGATTTCTGCTTCTATATCTTCTAATAGCAACATTATGAAGAATGGTGTATGCAACAATAACAACAATTTCTAGTCTAACTCCCAAACCATACTTAATGGCAGGAAATATTCACTTCCACACACCAATACCATGCTGTACATAATTTTCAGTCCCTTTGTGAGCCCTAATTCCCTGATTCACAGGAATATACAGTAAGTGAGAATTTATGAGAATGCAAGTGTCATGAGCACTTCCATACCACCTGGCTACAATGGCCCTTATGATAAAAGCAGAATCCATAACCACTTGAAGGTTGATAGAAAAATATCCCCTTCTATTACAATTAAGTTTGGAATTAGGGCCAAACAGTCTTTTCAATCTCAACATGTGTGCTGATTATCAGTCCAATAACACCATGAAACTTTGCCAGCTGACAGTGGTGGACTACATTATAGACTATATATAATGTGGATATGAATATGTGTAATTAAACTGGACACCTACAGTAGTGGTCCATTTAATTGACTCAAGCAATATTTTAAAGGATTTATTGAGATGAAGTCGCAATCAACAAGTTATACTGAATAATTGTTCATATCCATCGATGTAATGTATATTGCAATGCATTCCAGTAATTTTAGAGAGAATTTCATCATCCAAATTTGATTGGCTATTGCTATTGTAGGCCTATATATATTAATGAAATAACTAATACTATAATACCCATAATACTAGTATATTGATTTCAGTTTACACTAATTGTTCAATAATGGATATTGACAAACCCAGGCGTGAACAAATTATTGCTCTGTACTTACATACACACGTCTAAAACACAACGAGAGGTGTCCACAGATGTCGGAATACCCCAGAAGACAGTGTGTCGTATCATCAAGCTTTTCAGAGAATCTGGATCTGTGGAACCTCAGCGGAAAGGGAAATGTGGGAAGAAACGATGCACTA